>OX419605.1:10552473-10613637 GCA_948473455.1 Teleiodes luculella
AATTCTGACGTCAGATTCGTCATCGGAGTCCACTATGGACCCCAGATATCGATTTTGGAAGCAATCGGACCAGAAACAAAAAAGTTCAAAATGGCGGCCATTTTTTCCAATTCTGATATCAGATTCGACATTGGAGTCCACTGGGGACCCCAGATATCGATTTTGGAAGCAATCGGACTAATAACAAAAAAAAACAAAATGGCGGCCATTTTTTCCAACTCTGATTTCAGATTCGCCATCGGAGTCTACTGGGGATCCCAGATATCGATTTTGAAAGCAGTCGGACCAGAAACAAAAAAGTTCAAAATGGCGGCCATTTTTTCCAATTCTGATGTCAGATTCGACATTGGAGTCCATTAGGGACCCCAGATATCGATTTTGGAAGCAATCGGCCACAAAACAAAAAAAAAACAAAATGGGGGCCATTTTTTCCAACTCTGATGTCATATTCGACATCAGAGTCCATTAGGGATGCCAGATATCAATTTTGGAAGCAATCGGGCAAGAAAAAAAAAAGTTCAAAATGGCGGCCATTTTTTGCAATTCTGATATCAGATTCGACATTGGAGTCCACTGGGGACCCCAGATATCGATTTTGGAAGCAATCGAACCAGAAACAAAAAAGTTCAAAATGGCGGCCATTTTTTCCAATTCTGACG
The DNA here is from genome assembly GCA_948473455.1 of Teleiodes luculella. Taxonomy (NCBI): domain Eukaryota; kingdom Metazoa; phylum Arthropoda; class Insecta; order Lepidoptera; family Gelechiidae; genus Teleiodes; species Teleiodes luculella. The sequence goes on from OX419605.1 coordinate 10,553,133, forward strand.
TCAGATTCGTCATCGGAGTCCACTAGGGACCCCAGATATCGATTTTGGAAGCAATCGGACCAGAAACAAAAAAGTTCAAAATGGCGGCCATTTTTTCCAATTCTGATATCAGATTCGACATTGGAGTCCACTGGGGACCCCAGATATCGATTTTGGAAGCAATCGGACTAATAACAAAAAAAAACAAAATGGCGGCCATTTTTTCCAACTCTGATTTCAGATTCGCCATCGGAGTCTACTGGGGATCCCAGATATCGATTTTGAAAGCAGTCGGACCAGAAACAAAAAAGTTCAAAATGGCGGCCATTTTTTCCAATTCTGATGTCAGATTCGACATTGGAGTCCATTAGGGACCCCAGATATCGATTTTGGAAGCAATCGGCCCAAAAACAAAAAAAAACAAAATGGGGGCCATTTTTTCCAACTCTGATGTCATATTCGACATCAGATTCCATTAGGGATGCCAGATATCGATTTTGGAAGCAATCGGGCAAGAAACAAAAAAGTTCAAAATGGCGGCCATTTTTTCCAGTTCTGATATCAGATTCGACATTGGAGTCCATTAGGGACCCCAGATATCGATTTTGGAAGCAATCGGACTAATAACAAAAAAAAAACAAAATGGCGGCCATTTTTTTCCAACTCTGATGTCAGATTCGCCATCGGAGTCTACTGGGGATCCCAGATATCGATTTTGAAAGCAGTCGGACCAGAAACAAAAAAGTTCAAAATGGCGGCCATTTTTTCCAATTTTGATGTCAGATTCGTCATGAGAGTCCACTGGGGACCCCAGATATCGATTTTGGAAGCAATCAAACCAGAAACAAAAAAGTTCAAAATGGCGGCCATTTTTTGCAATTCTGATAACAGATTCGTAATTGGAGTCCAATGGGGATCCCAGATATCGATTTTGGAAGCAATCGAACCAGAAACAAAAAAGTTCAAAATGGCGGCCATTTTTTCCAATTCTGACGTCAGATTCGTCATCGGAGTCCACTAGGGACCCCAGATATCGATTTTGGAAGCAATCGGACCAAAAACAAAAAAGTTCAAAATGGCGGCCATTTTTTCCAATTCTGATGTCAGATTCGTCATCGGAGTCCACTGGGGACCCCAGATATCGATTTTGGAAGCAATCGGACAAGAAACAAAAAAGTTCAAAATGGCGGCCATTTTTTGCAATTCTGATATCAGATTCGACATTGGAGTCTACTGGGGACCCCAGATATCGATTTTGGAAGCAATCGAACCAGAAACAAAAAAGTTCAAAATGGCGGCCATTTTTTCCAATTCTGATGTCAGATTCGTCTTCGGAGTCCACTGGGGATTTTGGAAGCAATCGGACAAGAAACAAAAAAGTTCAAAATGGCGGCCATTTTTTGCAATTCTGATATCAGATTCGACATTGGAGTCTACTGGGGACCCCAGATATCGATTTTGGAAGCAATCGAACCAGAAACAAAAAAGTTCAAAATGGCGGCCATTTTTTCCAATTCTGATGTCAGATTCGTCATCGGAGTCCACTGGGGACCCCAGATATCGATTTTGGAAGCAATCGGACAAGAAACAAAAAAGTTCAAAATGGCGGCCATTTTTCGCAATTCTGATATCAGATTCGTCATCGGAGTCCACTAGGGACCCCAGATATCGAATTTGGAAGCAATCGGACCAGAAACAAAAAAGTTCAAAATGGCGGCCATTTTTTCCAATTCTGATGTCAGATTCGTCATCGGAGTCCACTGGGGACCCCAGATATCGATTTTGGAAGCAATCGGACAAGAAACAAAAAAGTTCAAAATGGCGGCCATTTTTTGCAATTCTGATATCAGATTCGACATTGGAGTCCACTGGGGACCCCAGATATCGATTTTGGAAGCAATCGAACCAGAAACAAAAAAGTTCAAAATGGCGGCCATTTTTTCCAATTCTGATGTCAGATTCGTCATCGGAGTCCACTGGGGACCCCAGATATCGATTTTGAAAACAATCGGACCAGAAACAAAAAAAATCAAAATGGCGGCAATTTTTTTTCCATTCTGATGTCATAATATTCGTCATCGAAGTCCACTGGGGAACCCAGATATCGATTTTCATCCAGACATGCGACATGTGCAACATTTGCCGCATGCCACATACGCAACATTTGGCGCATGCCACACGTGCAACATTTGTCGCATGCCACATGGGCAACATTGTCCTGCATTGTGGCATGATACATAATTTTCGCACTTTTTCTTATGTTATGCTACATAAATTTGCGGCATTTGTTGCATGCGGCAGCCTATTTTTCGCCGAGCCAACATCGTAGCTAAATAATTTTCATAGCATACATTTTATATTTGTAGCATAACACAAGATTTCGTATAGGTAAACTGAAAAAAAAAAAAAAGTAATCAAGTAATCTAACTACTAAACTACTGTAATCAGACTACTCGATTACTTCATGTAACCTGATTACATGTAGTTAACTACAAGTAGTCATGATTACTTTTTGAAAAAGTAATCATGACTACTTGTAATCTAACTACTTGTAGTTAACTACTTTTTGTAATCTGATTACTGATTACGTAGTTAAGTAGTTAACTACTGCCCAACTCTGGTTGTGAGGACGCACTGGACTCTCTCAGTGAGTCAATAAACTCTATGGCGCAATGCAGCTACAGTTGTCTCCTAGGCGATCTTAACGTCGACCTACTTAACGAAGAAACCCCACGTGCTAAAGAACTGCTAGCATTCTCCCACCAACATGGACTTGAACAATTAGTGAAGGAACCAACGAGGATAACAGACACTTCAGAAACTCTTATTGATATTGTTCTGACAGACTGCGCTCCCCGTTGCAAAAATGTTCAAGTTATACATAACCGTTCCCTGAGCGATCACGGGTTGGTTTTGGTAGACTTTGACATAAAAAAGCCGTTTTTTCCAAAACAAGTAAAACAAATAAGGTCCCTACACAACATAAACCAAACGCAGTTTACATCAGATTTAAAATCTATTAACTGGCAGTCCGTTTGTAACTTAAATGATGTCAATGAGATGGTAAAAGCTTTTAATGAACGTATATTATTACTTTTCAACTTACATGCACCGATTAAAAAGATCATTGTAAGAGACAAACCCAAACCTTGGATAACGGATATGGTCAAATTTATGATGAGCCTAAGGGACAAAGCCTTAATAAGAGCACAAAAAACTAAAACGGAAAGTTCAAAAAATTACTATCGCAACCTCAAAAATTTAGTAACAGCAACAATAGAAAGGGAGAAGAAAGCATATTTCAATAGTTATATCAATAATAACATAAAAAATCAAAATAAATTGTGGAAAAATCTGAGCAAAAATTCAATACTAAGTCATACAAGTGAAATTAAAATACCTTACTTTCTTAACGACCCTAATAAAATAAATGAGCATTTCCTGACCCTACCATGTTGCCAAACACAAAATTTAGACAATTATAAAATTAGTGGTAAAACAGAGCAACAACAAAATTCATTTAGGCTAAAGTATACAACGGAAACAGAAGTTAGTAAAATAATTAACAGTATTAAAACTAAAGCAGCAGGACATGACACCTTGAATATAGAAATGATCAAAATGACTCTTGACGTAACTCTCCCGGCTATCACAGCGATAATTAATAAATCGATTGAAACGAATACATTCCCCTCCGACTGGAAACAAGCGCTTGTTAAACCCTTTCCTAAGAAAAAAAATGTTGATTGCTTAAATGACTTGCGTCCTATTTCTATTTTACCAGTGCTTTCAAAGGTACTGGAAAAGGTGGTACTGAATCAGCTTCGTAACTATTTAGAGGGCAAAGACATAATTCCAAAATTTCAATCTGGGTTTCGTCAAGAACACAGTACAGAAACTGCTCTTTTGCATGTAACAGACGATCTCACCGAAGCCTCTGACATGGGACTAAGTAGTATCATGGTACTGCTCGATTACTCTCGTGCCTTTGACTGTCTCGATCCAAAAGTACTTTTGGCCAAGTTGAAATACTACGGCTTTTCAATCGAGACATGTCAGTGGTTTAAAACTTTCCTGATTGGCAGAGAACAGATGGTGGTCACAGAAGGTAATGACGGGGAGTTGAGGTACTCCGAGCGAAAGACTCTGCAGCGTGGGGTCCCTCAAGGGTCCCTCTTAAGCCCGATACTTTTTGCAATATTCACTGCTGACCTGCCAACAGTCTTGAAGTCATGTAGCTACCATTTGTATGCCGACGATACCCAATTATACCACTCGTTTAAGGGTGAGAACACTGCAGAGGCAATTTCTAGAATAAATGAGGACCTTAATAGTATCTACACATGGTCTCAAAATAATTCCCTAGTTCTAAATCCTAACAAGTCCCAAATGTTGGTTTTAGGCACGAAATTACAAATTAGTAGAGTCCTAGAACACGGGGAAAAATTAAAGATTAATAACGTAGTTATTACACATAGCAAATCGGCGCGCAACCTAGGCCTAATCCTTGATGGCGAACAAAAATATGTAGATCATGTAAATGAAAAAATCCGGAATGCCTTTTTTAAACTTAAGACTTTGTATAAAATTAGACCTTTTATAAAAGAAGAGTTACGACTGCTATTAACAGACCTGCTTGTGCTCTCGCCTTTTAATTATTGTAGTACAGTATTCTTTCCTAGGATTAATGCTAGTTTGGAAAAGGCGGTGCAGAGGGTGCAGAATGCCTGCATCAGATTCTCATTAAACGTACCTAGGAGAGAATATATCACCCCATATATAAATAGCAAAAATATTCTTAATATGAAGGCAAGAATGGAACTGCACTACGCTTGTTCGGTACAAAGGGTGGTCTGGAGGCATAAACCGGAATACCTCTACGAGAAAATTACATGGGTTAGTAATATCCGCCAAAGAAGTCTTCGACCAGTTACGCAAAGCTTAATGGCTAAAGTCAAACACAGTTCCGCTCGGTTCAGGGGAGGTTTCAGGTTTAACGCAGCCCGAATTTGGAACGATCTGCCACCACCATTAAGGTGCAAGATGAGTGAGACTTGTTTCAAAGCTAAATACAAAGCAGCCTTATTGAAAAAACAAAAATCAGCAGAGAACCTGAAACATGCCTACTGGAAGGAGCTGAAATTAAAAGACTTCTTTTCTACATAGCCCTAATATAAGTAGTAATTCAGTTTATATACACAGACACACTTATAAATACACACAAACACAAATACAAATAACGAATACCCATAAACACAAACGCACGTTTACGCAAACACACAACACACACACACACACACACACACACACACGCACATGCACATATACACACCTTGCAAGAGTAGGTAGTTCAATGTTTTAATACTTCCTTTTAGTTTTTATTATTTTTTTTTTTCTTTATTCATTGTTTGGCTCCTCGGCGCGAATACGCTACACCGCAGGTAATGGCTGAAAATCAGCGCTGAGTTAAATCCTGGTTTACCTCAGCATACAGCTGAGCCATTTCCTTTGCGCAAACACCACAACATTTACCTGTTCTGTTTGTGTCATATTATTATGCTATGTTATATTATATAAGGTATATTGTTGTACAGCAATAAATATTATTTCTTTCTTTCTTTCTTTCTTTCTTTCAATGCTGGTTGGAGATGTGCCAGCTTCTCCATCATTCTGTTCAGTTCTTCACAGTACACATCTGCAGTAATGCTCACCCCGTTGGGTAAGTAGCTGTGATAAATCACACCGGCGCTAGACCACCAAACAGTGTCAATCACTTTTCTAGGGGTAAGTTTTCGTTTAGGGCATTGTTTAGGTGCTGAACTAGGATCCAACCAACTTGCTGAGCGCTTGCGGTTATCAAACAGAATCCATTTTTCATCGCAGGTAACAATGCGGTTCAAAATTGCTTAATTTGTGTGTCTGTTGAGCAGTGCAAGGCACGTCATTGAGTTCGTGAGGCACCCATTTGTCAAGCTTTTTTACCTTGCCAATTTGATGCAAATAGACCATTATTCCTCATCATCGTCATCATTTCAGCCAGTTGACCAATGCTGGTTGGAGATGTGCCAGCTTCTCCATTATTCCTAATTCGATATTAATAAAACAAAACTGTGACGTTTTATTACTACCCAAAAGTTCTGCCGACGACTGGTATTTCAACGCTTTTACGAGTATTAGGATTTAATTTAAAGTTAATTTAACATTTACTTCAAGTTGTTTTTCCGTTCTCGAAAATAATAATGAGGTGAAAATATTTTTCGGTCAATAAGCGTATAATACTTTTCAACTTACGACACTTATGCTGCCTGTGATAATTAGTAATTTTCACTTTTTCATACATTGATGTTTATCAGTTACAGCATTTAGGTATGCAGAAAGAAAATATTTTTGCAAACGCTGTAATGTAACCCATCGTAACATTTTTGTGAAGAACTTTAGATAAATTTTCAGTACATAAATTTATAGCTTTACCTATAATACAACTTCTCTCCAAATTTCATTGTTGTAGGCCAAAAGAATAAGAAATTATGATTTTTTCAAGTTTTTTGGCTCTGGTGTAAAGTTTACTATTTTCGGGTTAACTACGTTTACGCTTTCTACCGTCGATATATACCCGAGCGCAGCCGGGGCAGGCCGCTAGTAATTACTAACACTCAGTTGCAGAAAGGCTCATTAAATATTTAAAGTGGCATTAAATACTAATCTTCCATTAAAGTGTTGCACAAAAGCAAATCATGTCATAATAAGTTTAAATGGAAGAACTGTCAAACCCTCTGTCAAACCTATCTTTATCTCATTTTTGGTTGCACAACGCGTCTTTATCGTCTAATGGGCATTATTTTGACGTTTCTTTCATTAAAAATATAATTGGCCGTGAAAGCTCCATTAAAGCTAAAAATTGTCAGGATATTTAACGAAAGATGTCTTTATCTAGTTGCAAAAGCTTGAAATATTTAATTTACCTTACTTCTTTAGTACTTTAACCAATAGGTTATTTTATTATGGTTGCTTTCTAATATCAATTACTTAAATAACATTTCAAATGCTAAATAAAACACAGAAAATGTTTCTCAGTATAATATATTTAAGATAATAATCGTGTAAATCATGTAATATTATGTAAAGAAAAGAAAAAGTAAAAGTAGGTATTAAACTGATATTTAATTGATATACCTACTTACTTTTAATTCCTACATTTTTACACTGAGCTAAAACAGTACATACATTGCATTCCCCTACTTTCTTCCGAGCTTTTTGTTTCATATTATCATACAATGTTTTGAGCTGCTCTGTCCCTCTGTAGCCTGTAGTAGTATTACTGTTGTACTTTCTAGAAATTGCCTTCCAGGCTTCGGTTTTTTTGCGTACATACGTTCCTCCCATCCTTTTATCTTCAATAATACGCTTATAACTGGAACAAAAGTAATTTATTTGTTTACAACTTTTCCGGCGACAATCGAGGTTTAGATTTTTGTGTGAGAAGTATACTCCGTAATTTCAGTTAGGTATTACTTACATAGCTAGTCTGTGTAGTCCTGTTTTGCATAATTTGCCTTACGGTAGCATTGTTTAACAAATTAGTAAAATTATTTAATAAACGAAAATGTTGTAAATAACACACTCACCAGTTCACTACTGCTAACATGATTTTCTACTGCCCTGTGTAGTTGGCACTCCGCTCCCGTTTTTTCTGCACTTCAACCATCACAAAATAGCAAAAAATACAAAAAAATCGACAATAACAGTTTTTTTAGAGCCACGAATTGTAAATATGAATTGCTCGTGAACTGTCTATGTCAAACAATCTTTGCTTTTTTTTTGAAGTTTTATGGCTCGGCTACCATCAAATACGACAGATCTGCGTCATTACATTCACTCTTTTTTAATTTCCATACTGTTTCTGAGGGCAACATTTTTTAATGAGAGCTTTAACTAATGAAGGATTATCCTGGCATAATTTATTTTTATGCAACGTCTTTAAACTAATGAAATCATTAGAGTTAATCTTCCATTACCTAAGGTAGGATTTAATGCCAGCTTTCTGCAACTGAGTGTAAGAAGGACAACCAACTTCTATAGCGTTCGTCTTTTGTTTTCCTTATCGCCGTGCACACTAATATAATAGAGAGGAAAGATTTGTATTTTTGTGTGTATGTTTGTAACAAACGTCCGGTATATCACCTATGATCTCCGCCTTCAATTCTTCAAATTGGACTCTCTAATAAATCGGAGGATTATTCAGGATATGGTTTTCTTGCAAAAAATCGTTACCTACATCAAATGTTGATTGTCCCATTCAAACCTAGACATCCTACAAATCAACTCTTCTATACTCCAGTGTGCAGGACAAATACATAATCGTCATGCTCCAATGATTCGATTACCCAGCACATATAACTATTTAAACAAAAAAGCACAAGATCTTGATATTTTTAAATTCGCATTACCCAAATTTAAGAAAGAAAGAAGCTTAGTCATAAATACTTATAGTTAGAGAGCCCACGACCAAGATTTTTGTCTCATAGCAATACGGCCAAAACCGCATCAAATCGATAGATACGATTATCCTGAACTCGAAAATACCAATATCAGACATTTTCCGCGTAGCGTTTGATCTGACCGAATTTTCAAAATTGTCAAAGAATTTTACCGAACTGCATCATAGCAATATGTCTGATTTGCAGACTGTAGTTGAATGATAGTTCTGAGATACCGGAAACATATTTTTCAGACGTTAGTGGTGTAGCGCAAACCCGTAAAATCACTTTAAAAAATTAAAAATGAGACAAAAAAAATGTCTCATAGCAATATGTCTGAAAATCTTTTTTATTAGTAAATTTTGGTTATTTGATGCGAACAAAACAATTTTCAGACGGAAATGTGAACGCATTAAATTTTGAGACCGTTTTGAAAATGTTAACAAATTTTACCGATCGGTATCATAGCAATATGTCTGAAAATTGTTGGACATGATAAAATAAGTTGTCCACATGTGCAAAAATATTATATCAGACAAATTAAGTGTAGCACCTTCTTTATCAGACTTTTGGTAGAGATTTTTGGGAGTATATGCTACACTTAAAGTGTCTGAAAACAGGTTTTTGGTAATCCTGGCAGCAATACGAAAAGTTTAAAAAAAATATTATCCGTATTGCTATGATACAGGTCGGCTAAATTTGTTGACATTTTCAAAAATGCGCTTAGGCTATATGCTACGCGCAAAATGTCTGAAAACAAACTTTTTCGTAATACAATTATAAAATCTATGTACATTTTCACTATCAGACGTATTGCTATAATACCGACTGCCTTTTTTTTTTGACACAGCAGAAATGGCCTCCCACGCAGTTGCTACACTTTCGACCGTTACTACATACCTAGTCGGGTTCAGAATCATACAATCTAACGATTTTATAGGGTTTTTGCCGTATTGCTATGAGACATGGTTTTGGTCGTGGGCTCTCGTACTATTAGTACATGTCACAATCTTCTTGCGTGTTATTGTATTTTATCTTATTTATTATTGTTTTTTGCACATCATCTGTTAGTTTGTGGTAGCTCATTTTATCTTTAAAAATACATAGTTTTGTTATTTTATGGTGCCAAACTCTGTAAATGCTGTACATGTCTGTAACCGGTATACATATCAGCCAAATAGCACATAATTGTAACCTAGTCATAAGTTATAATATGGTATACCTACTGTTGACGTGTCAAATATAAATAAATAAACAAATACTTAATGTAATGTTTAAAATGAAAGCTACAGTAACATAGGCTACCTTTTACCGCGGGAAAATGCTTCACTTCCACGGGAAAAACTGTAAACGCGGGCGTAGCCGCGGCGGAAAGCTAGTCTATACTAATATTATAAAGAGGAAAGATTTATATTTTTATGTGTGTGTGTGTGTGTGTGTGTGTGTATGTTTATAATGAATAAACTCAAAACTACTGTGCAAATTTCAAAAAAAAATTCACCATTAGAAAGCTACATTCACCCTGAGTAACATAGGCTATATTTATTTATTTTTTTAATTAGGGATCCTTACTAAAACTTCAATGATGTAATGTAACCGAAAGCGTGTAAAAAAATACCTAAAATATTCCTAATAATTAAATGGGCTCCGAAACTACTGAACCGATTTTGGTGAAACTTGGCACAAAGATAGAATAGACATTGGGAAAGAACGACAACTACGATTACGATTACGATTACATGACTACGATTTACCGCGGGAAAATTTGGCGGGTAATTTAGGTCAACATTCTTCTTTGCGTTAGCCTCTAGCTAGGCTTTAGGGTTGCAGAATAAGTAAATCAAAAAGAAATTTCGACAGATTGGTTTATGGTTTTATCAGAGTTTATTTATGTCACATGTTAGTTATGTCAGATTCAAAGGTCAGATTATTGTCAGATTAAATGGTCATTAATTTCCCTTCAAAACGTATAATATTATAGTTATTTTTCTCTTTGGTAATAAATAATAACCGTCCGATTCGTGTTTTCTAGATCTATTTTAATCTAACGTTTTCATAATTTAAGATGACTGTAGAATGGCTCCCAAGGGTCACAACTTTATGCTGTTGCGGAGATCTGGACAAAGCTTATAAGAGTTTAAATTATACGATTTATGTAAGTATATTTCAAAGCTTTTAAGGCAAGAGCCAGTCCACACGGTGCGCGGCGGCGTGTTGCGTTGCGTCGTCTTTTTTTTTCTTTTTTTTTAATTGCTTGTGTCGAAAAGGTACGATCAATCAAGCTTCACCGGACTTGCGGGGGAGCGGAACACTACCCCAAAGTCATGTACTAACGCGTCTAGGGGCGGCTCGAGGGAGCCTCGGACCTCGACCTAACGCGTTGATACTGAAAAACATCGTGAAGGAGACGACGCCTGAGGGGCTCCGTTTCTGATTATCAATTTTGATTTTGGTTCTGGCCGCGCCCCCGCCGGCCCCCGCAACAACGAGCGGTGCACTCCTAGTCAAACCGTGACCGCCCGCGCCGCCCCGCAGCCCGCAAAAGTCGAGGCAGAGGCCTAAGGCGTTGTCCTAATAGATCGCGAATACGCGATCATCGCGGGAACGCACGATCGCGCGATTGTAGATCACACCAAATTTCAACTCGCACTTGACTTGTTTTTTAAATATGATTATTTTGTTATTTAATTTTTTCTCTTTTTTCAGATTTTTTTCCCATTTTTTTTTTGGATAGGCATGTCTACTTTTACACCAGCTTGCGTTTGGTTTGGTTCTCAAGCTTTTATTTTCATGGGTTTTTATTTATTTCTACCTGCCCTGATCGGTTTTGTAGGGTTAGGCTTCATTTCGGATACAGTCTTGGTAAGTAACAATGGACTCATTATTACCTGTCAGCAGTGTTGGAATTTGTACTATAATTACTAAATATAAAACTACAATACTGTAGTTTATACAATAGTTTCGTTAATAATATTTCGTAAATCCTAGTAATACATATTTTATAAATGTGAATGTAAGAGGGAACACCCAATAATTCCGAATGACTTTTTTTTATTATAAACTATTGATTTTGAAAACTACGAAATACTTATTATAATTTCGAAAATTTTATATAACATTTACACAATTTTTTATTTGCCTTAGTAACATTTAGGTACAAACAGCAACATAGGTACTTAACTATACAGGTGATGAACCGGTAGTAGAACAAAACAGAGATTTCCATTTGACGTTGACTGTCACATCTAATAATGTAGGAATCACACTGGTACTTCTTTATATTCGAATAATACCAAATAATACGGATGTTGACTGGCTAGTCAAAAGAGCTTCTTTTTATGAAATGTTAAAAACGATACTCAAATCCGGTCTTTTCAATCCAAATAAATTGATATTCTACTAGCTTCCCGCCGCGGCTCCGCCCGCGTTAATAGTTTTTCCCGTGGGAATGAGGAAATTGCCCGCGGTAAATGTTAGCCTAATTCCCAAGATCTATTCTATCTTTGTGCCAAGTTTCACCAAAATCGGTTTAATAGTTTTGGAGCCTATTCAATTATTAGGAATATTTTAGGTATTTGTTTTACACCATGGGTTACATTATTGAAGTTTTAGTAATGATCCCACATTCATTTGAAAATAAAATATAGCCTATGTTACTCAGGCAGGGATCATGTAGCTTCTTAACAGTGAAAGAATTTTTGAAATCGGTTCAGTAGTTTCGGAGCCTATTCGATGCAAAGAAACAAACAAACAATCAAACCTTTCCTCTTCATAATATTATATCAGTTAAAATAATCAGAATTGTCTGACAGATATTATTATATTAATATCATAAAGAAGATTATAAATGGTTTCTTCCTTCCTAAACTCTAAAAACTTCTTACAAGAAAATTCATCTAAAGAGAATATCTATCTATACTATAAAATATATTTAGTCTATATATTCTCTTTGGATGAGTTTTCCTAAGAAAATAGTAGTAAAATAAAATGAAAGATGACGTAAAGAGATTGGAGAGCCGCTTCGAAGTGGCTCCCATCTCTCTGGACGTAACTATAGTCAATTTGTCAGTCATTCGTAATTCTTCGGAACCCGAATTTTGTAATACAATCGGCCCTATACGACGGAATCATGAGAGTCTTACTAGTGACTTTGATTAAATTGATAGATAAACATAGATACATATACATACATCCCTTTCGGGCGTTAAATTTTTCACTTTGTTTCGTCTTTAATGGTCACTTAAGTATGTTGCTGTTTGTACATAAATCGATCAATCTAGGGAGTTTTTTTCTCAGCATGTTTTATCAATAATCAAAACCCCCCCCCACTTATTCTGATGTTCATTATAAATAGATGATTTAAAATTGAAGGTTCTAAAGTCGCAATTTTCTGATATTAAACAGGTGAAATACAATAAGCTTTTGCGTTTAAATTAAATTTAATAAAAAATTAAAGATTTAAAAGAAAATTTTGTAAAACCTAACAATTGTTTTTTGTATTAAAATTTAAATGTAGACTTTTCGCACCATTCCTGGAAGAAAGCCATATCTTAAAACTACCAAGTTTTCAGGAGCTTGAAAAAACTGTCCTACAGTAAAATTAGAAGTTCAATACAAACTTCTCTTTGTGCATATGATAGCAAAAATTAACCGTAATATTGAGACATTTCAACATTTTGGATTAATTCAGAACTCTTCGAGATAATCTTAAAATAGTATCTTACTTAAATATTCTTCGAACCAAGTAAGTTTAGTGCAGGAGTAATTACGAATATTGCTTTATTACTATGATTTGTACATTGGATTGACATATTTAATTTTACTTATCTACTTATTCACTCTCCGATCTTAGGTTAGTCCAACGGTGTAAGTATAAGTTACGTAGTTTTTCCACGAGCAATTCATTTATATTAGTAGATTTGCGTAGTTTAGGCATGCTAATGTAACAAAGTTTTATTAGTGTAACTATAAAAACCGCTTTTCTATTAAGAAAAAAAATAAAATATTATTGTGTAACATTTTATACGTAGTTCTTACAATACACCCGTGGCACCGGCATACAATAGTGTCACCCTCTCTCTTCCCGTGGGGGTCGTAGAAGGCGACCGAGGGATAACTACCTACCAGAGGATGGGCAGCAGCGTCCTTCTGGGTATTTAGACCACACTGTTGATCGCCAACCCGCATGCCACGCGTGGCGATTATGGCAACTACCCCCCAACATGATAGACACAACCAAAACAAGGCCCCTAGTCCCTGGCAGTCCCGCTGTTCCCAGCCCTGGTAACAGCTGCGGTAACGGTGGGGCATGGGGTGCTAAGAATCCCCGGGCGGCTCGTTGTTACCAACACCGACGACCTTTGGCCCTGGAAACATACAACAATCGCACACTGCGGACCGATGAAAAGATCCTCGAACTGGAGGAAAAATTGAGCAGGATTAAGTGGGACATCCTAGGGTTATCTGAAGTCCGAAGAGAGGGAGAGGACTCGATAATCCTTAAATCTGGCAACCTGCTCTTTTTCCGGGAGGGCGAAGATTTGTCCCAAGGTGGTGTCGGGTTTTTGGTCCACAAGTCCCTTGTGAACAACGTGATCAAGGTCGAGAGTGTGTCGGCAAGGGAAGTATATCTTATACTCAGAATTACCAAAAGGTATTCGTTGAAGGTCATACAGGTATACGCGCCTACTTCGGCACACCCCGATATTGAGGTCGAGGAAATGTATGAGTATATCTCAACAGCCATACCTACTTCCGAGTCTTACTTCACTGTTGTCATGGGGGACTTCAACGCGAAGCTGGGCAAACGAATCGGGAATGAGCTGAGAGTGGGGTTATTTTGAATCGGAGACCGAAATCCCCGGGGCCAGCTGCTGTCGGAATTCATGGAGAAGGAAGGACTCTACATGATGAATTCCTTCTTCAAGAAGTCGGAACACCGCAAATGGACCTGGGTTAGTCCCGACGGCAAGACCAAAAATGAGATAGACTTCATCTTGTCGACGAGGAGACAAATATTCAATTATGTCTCTGTGATCAACTCAGTGAAAACTGGGAGCGATCACCGACTGGTTAGAGGCTCATTGAATATCAATGTCAGACTCGAAAGAGCTCGCTTGATGAAGTCTACGCTCCGTCCATTGCCAATCCAAATTCAGAACCCCGAACACTTTCAGCTCGAACTGCAAAACCGATCCGAATGCCTAGCAGAGTAGTAGAGCAGATTGCAAGGGAGTGGATGAATACAATGACAGATTCGTGGAAGCTATCCATACAGCTGGGTCCAAATTCTTTAAGACCCGCCGCTCAAATGGAACCAAAAATATTTCAGATTCCACGCTCAGACTCATGGAAGAAAGATGGAAAATGGTTCTGCAGTCCGCAGATGATGCTTCCTGCTACCGGCGGCTCAATAGACAGATCTCAAAGTCTCTGACTCGCGACATTCGCCAATTTAATACAGATCGTATTAAGGAGGCCATTAAGCGTAACAAAGGCTCTAAAATGTTCGTAAGAGATCTGTCTATGGGGCAAAGCCAACTGACGAAGCTGAAGACTTCGGACGGTAGAACAGTGTCATCTAAGCCTGAGCTACTGGAGGAAATCGAGGGATTCTATGGACAGCTGTATACGACAACACGGACACCTGTCAGCCAAGCTGCAATTGACCCCAGAGCTAGGCTAACCCGACACTACACCGAAGACATCCCGGACGTCAGCCTGTACGAGATTAGGATGGCTCTCAAACAGTTAAAGAACAATTAGGCGCCGGGTGATGACGGAATAACTGCTGAGCTTCTGAAGGCAGGTGGTACACCGGTCTTGAAAGCCCTTCAGAAACAGTTCAATTCCGTCATCCTCGAAGGTACAACGCCGCAGGCGTGGCTTAGAACTCTTCTTTAAAAAGGGTGATAAAACCCTTTTGAAGAACTACAGACCCATCTCGCTTCTGAGCCATATCTACAAATTGTTTTCGAGAGTCATCACGAATCGTCTCGCGCGCAGGTTCGACGACTTCCAGCCTCCCGAAAAAGCCGGTTTCCGAAAGGGCTTTAGTACCATAGAACACATCCACACGCTGCGGCAGGTTATACAGAAGACCGAAGAATATAACCAGCCACTATGCTTAGCGTTCGTGGACTATGAGAAAGCCTTCAGTCTCTTCAGAAGTGCCAAATTGATTACCGGTATATCGAGGTTTGTACGAGAATGCCACTATGTACTGACGACTCCAGGATCGGAACTCCAGACCAATCTAGCTGCAGCGTGGAGTAAGACAGGGAGACGTTATTTCTCCGAAACTGTTCACCGCTGCACTGGAGGATGTCTTTAAGCTTCTGAACTGAAAAGGACATGGTATCAATATCAATGGCGAGTACATTTCTCACCTTCGGTTTGCCGACGATATCGTAGTCATGGCTGAGACCTTGGAGGACCTTGGCACAATGCTCGATGACCTCAATAGAGTTTCCCAACAAGTGGGTCTGAAGATGAACATGGAGAAGACAAAAGTCATGTCGAATACCCATGTAGTACCCACTCCAATAAAAGTTGGGGACTCCGCTCTCGAAGTTGTAGACCATTACGTCTACCTGGGACAAACAGTCCAGGTAGATCTTACTTCGAGAAGGAGGTCAATCGTCGAATCCAACTTGGATGGGCAGCGTTCGGGAAGCTGCGCAATATCTTTTCGTCCCAAATACCGCAGTGTCTTAAGTCAAAAGTCTTTGATCAATGTGTTGCCAGTGATGACTTACGGATCTGAGACGTGGTCGCTAACGATGGGCCTCATAAGAAAGCTCAAAGTCACCCAAAGAGCGATGAAGAGGGCTATGCTTGGAGTTTCCTTGCGTGATCGAATCAGAAATGATGAGATCCGCAGGCGAACCAGAGTCACCGACATAGCCCGAAGAATCGCTAAACTTAAGTGGAAATGGGCTGGGCACATTGCGCGTAAAACCGACGGCCGTTGGGGCAGAAAGGTTCTTGAATGGCGACCGCGCGCCGGAAGACGTAGTATGGGCAGGCCCCCAACGAGGTGGACCGACGATCTGGTGAGGGTCGCGGGAAGCCGCTGGATGTGGGCAGCGCAGGACCGATCATTGTGGAGATCCTTGTTCATCTTGCTCATTGTGGAGATCATTTCTACTTTTGTGTATTTGTAAGTATACCACAAAGGTTTCAAATATACTTCCAGGAAAAAATCTGTGTTAATAATTACGACTAATGTGACATGAAATATTTGGCGGAATATTAGAGTAACTAGAGCTCTGTATCAGATATTGCTAATATTTGCCTACAAAAACTAAGTGACCGTAGTTAAATAAAAAAAATATGCCAATAGTTTCGTGGAAGAAATACGTAAGTTGATTTGCACGACAGTCCTTCTTAATAAATTTGCTGGAATATGTTTTTAAGTGTAATTAAGAATTAATCTTTGTAAAAATTTTCGTGTAAGCTTTACGTAATAAAAGTTATGACTTTATTACCAGGGAAAATTGTAAATCGATGAAGTATAAGGATAGTTACATGTTTTTTGTCATGATAGGTGTCATATTTTGCCCTTATTTCAATAGTGTAATAAAAAAATAATTACGCAAGTGTATTTACGTACTTTTTCCAGGAGTGGTGCGTTTTGTAAATTTTTACTCAAAACAATAAAAAAATTGCATACAAAAATCATCGTCAAACATATTTTTTTATGCTTTTTTATTGTTAGGGGGCTAAAAAGGTAGCCAAAGACCCCTCCATTCATAATTCAATTTGGCACACGATGCGCCAAACACCCTGTATAATTTGTTCTAATTTCATCATCTATATTATATTATTCTTTAAAGTTGTAACCAAAATAAGCAGAGATATAAACTGTGATAATATATTTGTATTTGTATTTTACTATCATCATACTTTTACATCTAATTAAATAATGTGAATCAGACTCACTGTCTTTCAAGTAGTTCCAAGATACAGTTTGGGACATAGGGATTATACATACACTCTAAGGATTTTACCGAGTATTTTAAAGCTTCTCTATGTATACTGTATTTTTTTTTGTTATTAAAGATGATTATTATTATTATTATAGCATTTTTTATCAACTTATGCAATTATAATTACACGACAACAACAACCAACAACAACAACAACTCCGACTCCGACTCAACTCAATTTATCAACTTATGCAATTATAATTATTTATTTATTTTATTTATGCAGTATTTTTTTGCCTTTGTTTTTTTTTCTTTGATATTAATTCAAGTTACACTTTTTGTTGGATTGTATAGAGTTGCAAAACCACAATATTTTAATGTTATCATACTCCTAAAAGTTTATTAAATTTACTAATTAATTGTATTTGTTTTACAACTCTATGTATGTCAAAGGCCTCAAGGCCCGCGATAGAAGCTATGCATTAGCTCAAAAATATACGAATAACCTAACTTGCTATTGTTTTCAAGATTTTTTGGGATAAGTATTAATTTGAAATAATTTACTTCCATAAATTTGCATATATAATTATTTTCAATTATAGGATGGTCAATGGAAGGACAAAGGAGTGTACACAGCTCTTGTCGGGGCGGTCCTTGTTATTATCTTTGGAATCTCGCAACCTGTTCTTTACTTCACGCTATTCAAGGAGAAGTGTCACCCACCGGGCATGTGCCAACGTGATATGGATAATTGGTTGCGGGAAAGTTTATGTTCGAATTCGAATAATGACCAAAGTGCCACCACAATGGGGCTAGTTTTCATCATGAACTGTGTAATGACGTTTCTAATAGCCGTATGTAAGTACAATACACAAAGTACAGTAGACAGCACATGCGACTGGACATGTTGACCTTGAAAGCGCCCGTATCCCGTAGCGGTAGGGGTGAATTTCGTAGTGCAAATGTCGAATCAACCACATGTGCTGGCTTCTGTACATGCATCATGCATACACACGTTAATATTAACTAGGTAATCTGCAGAATGCCTGAAATGACACGTTAAAGTATGAATTTTTTTTTTCAAATTTTCTAATATTTATTTTAAAAAGATCTTTTAACTACGAAACAGATTTGCAGAGGCCTCTGCCTCATTCATAACATATTAATTACTAGCGACACGCCCCGGCTTCGCACGGGAAAATGGATGGTTATTGTGGGTTATCCTTAAGTATATTACTTATGTATGTATTATACGTACTTATAAACGTTCCTCTTGAATCACTCGATCTATTAAAAAAAACCGCATCAAAATCCGTTGCGTAGTTTTAAAGATTTAAGCATACATAGGGACATAGGGACAGAGAAAGCGACTTTGTTTTATACTATGTAGTGATTTTGAAAAGCAAATATTCGCACTTTACCTATTAGTTTGCATTATAACGGAAAGTACATCTTTAAATTGCAGTATTTTAAAGCTTGCCCAGGCTAAACTAGGTTTAAGTTAGTTACTTTAGGTTCATGTGTAATCTAGAATCTATCTCTAAAGTTTATATCTAAGGTCGTAATGCCTATTAGTACGGCTTGTTAGCTAAAAAATATAAGGATATCGGTCCCATCTGGCAGAAAGTACGAAACTTGGCATGAATGTAGCTGTCATTAATGTGCTTCAATATCGATATGGAAACACTTCGATAAATTATTGTTTCCCCCCTTTCCCCCCCCTTTTATCTCCCTCATTCTGGTTTTTTGAATTTTATACTAAAACAGTACGTCTGAGGAGTTTACTTTTCAGAGATCAAATCATCGTCGATAAATTGCCTACAAAACGATAATACATTTTATAGTGCTAAGATTAATATATTTCTATATACAGCCATCAACGTTTTATGAAATTTTAAAAACAGGCACACTTTTTTCTTCCTTACTTCATTTATAGGAAAACGACAAGAGTGGTGATAAAATGGACTAAAGAAGTCAACTACCTTATACATTAAGCTAAAAAATGACACTTACTTCATAGTCGTAAAGGCATTACTTCTAGAGTTACAGCTCACCGCGTCTGACTCAAGTACTCTTTTTTTTACCTTTTTAGAATACATCTTTCTGTTAACTTTGTTTAGCGTAGATGAGATTCAGATTTTCCAATTAGAAATAAAACAGTCCATGTACTAATCCAGGCCACAGTCTATTTACATGTAAAACTAGCTTTCTGCCTGCGGCTACGCTTGCGTTGTGTTTCGACATTTCCGTATTAATTTTTAACTATCCCACTTTTTTCCGTGTTTTTAAAGTATCCAACATGTTGACCGAGTATATAAGGTACCACCATGCAAAATTTCATTTCAATCGGTCTAACAGTTTCGGAGATAAGCCCGTAGAATGTACTGCGCCGTATGAGTTACTAAAGTTTTTTAACTATGGTACCACTATACAAAATTACATTGAAATCGGTCGAATAGTTTCGGATATTAGCCCGTACAAACAGACAAACAGAGAAACAAAAATATTTAAAAAAAATCTGGGTATGTACTATATCGCTTCTTACATCCCCTTGAATAGGTTTATAGCATTTTTTTTCTATGTACAGATTTTATAGTTTTTTTTTGTTTTTCTTTGCACGGGCTAATCTCCGAAACTATTCGACTGATTTGAATGAAATTTTGTATAGTGGTACCTTATATCCCCGGTCAACATCTTAGATACTTTTAATCCCAGAAAATTAAAATGTTCCCGTGGGATAGTTAAAAAACTTTAGTAACTCATACGGCGCAGTATATTCTACGGGCTTATCTCCGAAACTGTTAGACCGATTGAAACGAAATTTTGCATGGTGGTACCTTATATACTCGGTCAACATGTTGGATACTTTAAAAACACGGAAAAAAGTGGGATAGTTAAAAATTTATACGGAAATGTCGAAACACAACGCAAGCGTAGCCGCGGGCAGACAGCTAGTTTTACATGTAAATAGACTGTGGCCTGGATTAGTACATGGACTGTTTTATTTCTAATTGGAAAATCTGAATCTAATCTACGCTAAACAAAGTTAACAGAAAGATGTATTCTAAAAAGGTAAAAAAAAGAGTACTTGAGTCAGACGCGGTGAGCTGTAACTCTAGAAGTAATGCCTTTACGACTATGAAATAAATGTCATTTTTTAGCTTAATGTATAAGGTAGTTGACTTCTTTAGTCCATTTTATCACCACTCTTGTCGTTTTCCTATAAATGAAGTAAGGAAGAAAAAAGTGTGCCTGTTTTTAAAATTTCATAATACGTTGATGGCTGTATATAGAAATATATTAATCTTAGCACTATAAAATGTAGTATCATTTTGTAGGTAATTTATCGACAACTATTTGGTTCTTGAAAAGTAAACTCATCAGTCCTACCGTTTTTGTAGAAAATGAAAAAAACCAAAATGAGGGAGGTAAAATGAGGGAAAAAGGGGGGGGTAATCATTTCTCAGCGTGTTTCCATATCGACATTGAAGCACATATATAAAAGCTACATGTATGCTAAGTTTCATGCTTTCTGCCAGATGGGACCGTAACTACCTTTTACCACGGGAAAAACTGTTACGCGGGCGGAGCCGCGGCGGAAAGGTGGTATACTATAATAAGGCAATTTTGGTTATTTAAAACACGAAAATGCCATGAATTGTTTTAAAATTAACCCATCGTTTATAAGTTTATTTAACTTCAGACCTAAGAGTATAAATAGAAAAAATTCTGGGAGGGATAGAGTACGCCTAATCGAGTATGAACCGTAAGCACGAATATCTTTAGCGCGTTCGTTTAGTATCAAATGGTTATCGGAGCTGATTATTTTTCCCGGTGAAAATAAGTAGAGTAGAGTACATTTTGAAATGTGCAGTGATAAGTTGCAAACATGACTCGAGGAACAAGTCAAAAAATGTTATTGATTTCACCGCCCATACAAAATCTGCAAAAATTTGCTTACGCTTGACATAAAGGCAGCGGAGCCATGCGCGTGCTAGCTATGTATAGGTATTTATTCTCTAAGCTTCAGACATTACAAACTTAGGTCTAACAAAGGTTAGATAAAACAATTCTTAGTTGTTTTTAAAATGAGACCTTCTGTCCATAGATGTTTGAAACTTTAGACCTTTCATCCCATAGGTGTTTTAAAATTTAGGCCTTTCGTCCATAGATACGACCTTGTAATACCATAATACGTACCTAACCGTAATCTAACACAAAGGCACGACCGTACCCTTTGATTCTATACTATCCCTGAGCTCTCGTTCACCTGCCTGGTGAACTAGTAATGGTAATGGTAATGGTAAGAACGGGCTGATTTCCGCAACTCGACGTTTAATGCGCCTTTTTTGCGTATGGGTGGGATTGCTACTCGAGCCACCCTATCTCCTCGAAGAACCTCAGCAGGCCTTTGACCTCCCTGAGGGCCTCGGGGATCGACCGAGGTGTACCGAGGTGTTTAGCCCGGTATGTGGCTGTTTCCCGGCACTCCAAAAGCACGTGGGCCGCCGTCTCTTCCGTCTCCATGCATCCTCTGCACAGTGGACTGTCCGTGACACCTAAAGTAAACAGATGTTTGTTAAAAGAACCATGACCTGTTATGACGCTGGTTACGGTCCGTAGTTGGGCTTTCCTCAGACTGAGCAGGGTCCGGGTTAGCCGGTGGTCTATTACCGGCAGAGCCTCCTTTGCTTGCCTACAGTCTCGATGTTCAGCCCAGTAGGTGCCATGCTGTTCCCTCGTGCGATCCCTCAGCATTTTGCGTAGTTGACCTGAGGGAATGGGTATTATTGGCTCCGGACCTAGAACTGCCAGATCTGATCCCCTTCTTGCTAGCTCGTCCGCTGCATCGTTGCCTCGAGAGCCGCTGTGTCCTTTGATCCACTGTAATGTTACGTGGTTGTTTCGACATACCTCCATAATTCCAAGGTGGCACTCGTAAATAAGTCCTGATGTATAGATACAGCTATTCAGGGCTTGTAGAACTGACATACTGTCCGACAGGATTCGGATGGATTGATCCTTCACATCTCTGGACAGCACTGCCCTCACAGCCAGTGAAATGCCTAGACACTCCGCCTGGAAGACTGTGTTGTGTATACCTAGTGGTGCAGAGATCTGTATGTGAAGGTCCTCTGAGAAGACCCCAGCGCCGGTACCTTCCTGTGTTTTGGAGCCATCCGTGAAGATTCTGAGGTCTGTGAGGTTTAGACCCTCGTAGTTTTGATCTTCAAAGAGCTGTATTTTGTACTTTTTTTCAAAACTAGTTAGCCTAAGCAAAATTAGTTTGGCCTAAAATCAGGTTTGACGGTAACATATACATCTAATGTAGATGTTTTATTCAAGCAAGAAGCTGTTTTATGCAATTTACCGTATGCGTACTAAATACTAATGCGTACTTAACTTAGTCGTTAATCTGAGAATCTAGTTAATGTGAGAACTGAAACAGTTTCTGAATAAACCAGGTAATCTGCAGAATCTGCACTCTTAACTGGTTTCGTATATGTATATTATCATTAATACCTACATTTTGTAAGTAGTTTCAATAAATAATTCTAGTTGGATTGTTTGTTCACAGATGATATTTACTTTGCTATAGTATTGAATTCCGTTTAGTAAGAAGGTCCATTGACCATAAACAGTAGTATATTCTATTCTATTCTATTCTATTCTATAAACACAGAAGTATAAAAATAATAGTACCTACCAGTACCATAAATTCCAGTTACAAAGTGCATAATATGAACCTATAATAGGTTATTGAGAGTGGTAAGTTTGAATAATTTATATTTGAATTAGTTACTGTACAGTAGATATAAATACGTAGTTGATTGTGTAGTGTAAGAAACAGTTGTTGAAAACTTTACTGAATAGGAATAATATTATATTTTCTCTTCTTCTTATAGGACTCGCACTGAATTGGGGGCGAGATGGGGATAAAAATGTTACAATAAATGAATTTGACTGGATATTATATCTTTTTGTAGGTATACATACATCCTCTTCTTCTTTCTGTACCTATCTTCGTAAACGCGTGGAGGACTGGCTGATTGAATTGTAATCTGGCACACGACCCAAACACGGACTTGTGTGTGACATAAAATAATGAAATTGAATCACGGAGACTATTGGAGACTACTTCTGTGTGATATAATAAAACTGGTAAATTAGAATTTGAAAAACACTTAATTTTGCAAATTGCCATGTGGTAGGTACTCGTATATTAAATGAAAAGTCTGGATCTCAAATATATTTTATTACAAAACTACCAGTAAATAGTTTAAAATTTATTAATACCAATACCAATAGTATATAGTATATAATAGTGTGGAGGCAAAGGAAAGATCTTCCTTGGTCCATGGTGGTGAGCCCGGGGACCGCGGTCCGACTGTACTCCGTTGGAACTTGTATTTGTTCAATGGGGTTAATTCGGTATGGCACCCGCCTTATCTTAACTAATTTTAGTTCATTTTTGACAGGACTTAACAAATCTTGACACGATTAACGTTCGGATACCTACACATTATCTCGCTCTGTGCACGCTCCTGCAATATATTTTTTTTCAACAGAAAGGCAAAGGTATAATGTCATGCAACCTTAATCCGCAATAAAGTGAACGTTCGTGAATCGAACGCACGCGCAACGAAACGCAACTTAGTATTTGTTACGTTCCGTTTTAGTTTCGGAAATTAGAAATTTATATTTATTCTGCGTAAAACAATAACGAAATTGCAAAAGAGAACTTATGGTCGATTTGTTGTACAGTAAGCAGCACATGCGGCTGGACATTATAACCTTGAGAGCGCCTGTATTCCGTAGCGGTAGGGGTGAATTTCGTAGTGCAAGTGTCCAACCGGATGTGCTGGCTTCTGCAAGTGTCCAACTGCATGTGCTGGCTTCTGTGAAGGTTAAGCTGGGCCAACGCGATTGCGATTCTGTTCCTTATTCGATGGACATAAGAAAGGTGCAAAATCCAAAGTAATCTACTTAGCATGCTCTTGCTTGTACGATTGATGGAGTTTTTAGCTGAAAGACTTGACCGACCCTGCTGACCTGAGGATGAGTGATTCAGTAAATATCCAGGATTAACGAAAGTAGATTGGTTGAAGAAACTCATCACTATTTAATTTTTACCCGATTTCTTAGTTTGTTACCCTCAAAACTTACAAAATATAATAAGTCTACACCTAAAAAAACTGAACTAAACTAAGACCATTTTAAGTTCAAAACACCTAAGGCTGCGTTTAGACGACGCGCGAGGCCGACGCGCGTCCAGTCGAAATTCTATGAGAGTGGCTAAGAGCGCGGCCGACGCGCGGCCGGACGCGCGATCGCTGCGCGGCAGCCACTCTCATAGAATTTCAACTGGACGCGCGTCGGACGCGCGTCGGCCTCGCGCGTCGTCTAAACGCGCCCTAAAAATGACAGATAACGAACTAAAAATGACAGATGAATGGTCGTTCCCGAATAGCTAAATGGCGTTAGTTCAACTTATTTTTAGTCCTGTCAGATTCCATACAAAATTAAGTAAGTCGTGCGTTCCGAATAGCTAAATATGTCATCTGACACATCTTAACTAAATTTTAGTTAAATTTTAGTTAAGATTAGTGCATTGGCCAACATCGAATCGACACCATTGTCTTGCGAAAACTCTGATAGCGCGTTTTAGGCCTCGGCTTCTAATTGGTCGCTCCTCTAATAAGAGTTCTTATTTATGTATGTAGCCCTATAAATTACCTTCTAAATATTACCATTCACCTTAATCGGATAATTGGTCAGATTCAGTAAATACAATAATTCGCATAGTTCATGTGAGGGACCACATTTGACGATCTGTAGCGCTTGACTTATAACTTCTACAAATTTTATTTTCTGCCTACAATTCTTTTAAACCTCCTGCTAAATCTTTGTTTATTCGGAACGAACGAAATCCACTGTGGCCTCTCGAAGGGAACGCAGGCTATGTGGCGCGCCGCCCTAAGAACAATGACACAGCATAGAAACCGCGTAAAAATAAAAACAATTTACAATACTATCGTCTCTTTTTACTTATGACATAGTGAAAGCATCAGAAAGAAATGCATATACGATGCAATTTGCGAAAATGTGAAGGTTGTCCCGGGGCACAGAATACCAAATAGTAGTCCCCCCGGGGTATTGAAATGCTAGGGATTGACTAAGTCGATAAAATATATTATATCGACAAAATGTTTTGTCCTAAGAAAGTAATCGAATGTTTTGATTGTTGATGTTTCTGTTTGTTAAAAGGTAAAAGTCATTGTATCGAAGTATAAGATACATAAATAAATAAGCCTTTATTCACTGACAGTACAATATAGCAATTCATTTAGACAGTTTAATTAAGTTTTATCAAGTTGTCCCCCGACATAGGCCTCCTCCATACTTTTCCATTCTTGTCAATTAACAGCTGCCTTTCTCCAACCTTTAGGAAGGTCATCGTCCTATCTTTTAGTTCGTCTTCCTCGGCGGGGCTTGCGATCGCGAGGGTACCATTCCGTGATTATGTTTGTCCATTTGATTTTTCTGGATCTTCACGTATTATGGCCCGTCCATCTCCATTTCAATTATTTGGTTTTGCTCGTGACATCTACAACATTTGTTCTTTTCCTTATGTCGACATTTTGTCCTTTAGTCTAAGACACAGCAGCAGCAGCTCCTCAAATGGACGAAGGGTTGCGAATTGAAACGAGCGTTCTTTAAGATTTCCATAGATGACGCAGGATGACGCTAATAAAATAATGAGAACAGTTTTTTGACTTTTTTGTCGGATTGTACAAACAGCAACATACTTAAGTGACCATTAAAGACGAAACAAAGTGAAAAATTTAATGCCTATGTATCTACGTTTATCTATTAATTTAATCAAAGTCACTAAACTAGTATTCCTAATTAGAGACCAAAAATGTAAACAAAGATGTTACCATTTTAATAAAAAAAAATCTAAATCGACAATTACAATTATTTATGATTTTAAGTAAAAAAAATAGATAAAATTTCATTTAAACAGGTTTGTAACACTTCTGTAACAACTATACATACTAAGTGAGAAAACATTTTGAATAGCTGCAATATATTTTTTATTTATAGGAAAACAATTATTTCCTCTGTAAAAAAAATATGCTCATTGCAACACTGAAGATGTTCGTAACCTTTGGATGTATTTTTCTTTTGTCTTTTCGCCAAAGCTAAAAAAAGTCACACGCAAGGACGCCATTTTGTTTCGGCTGTCATTCGGTTACTCGGCTTTTGTCTGACGCGTCCCGAATGCGATCCCTGTTCTGTGTTAGCGTTAAATTGTTTTCTGTTAAATTTGTTGTTGATTCGTTTTTTTACACTGCTCAAGTGTGAAAAAGAGCACTATGGAACCGACTCCTACCTAATTAAAATTTAAAAATATTTTGGCTAGATTTGCAAAACTCATTTTTATAGTTTGGATAGAAAAGAAAATGTTTTTGATAGCTGGAATGTCACTTCGACAGTGACATTTCTTTGTTTACATCTTTGGCCTCTAATTAAAAATACTAGTTGATAGGGCAATGTATAGGGCAGATCGTATTTCAAAATTCGTGTTCCGAAAAATTACGAATGAATGACAAATTGACTATTTTTACGTCACACAAAATTAAATAAAATCTATAATTTTTTGTACCTATATTCTTATAGGAAAACTCGTCCAAAGAGAATGTAGACTAATATATTCTCTTTGTATGAATTTTCCTGTAAGAAGTTTTTAGAGTTTAGGAAGGAAGAAACCATTTATAATCTTCTTTATGACATAATAATATCTGATTATTTAACTAATAATAATATAATATTATATATATTATAAAGAGGAAACGAAATAAAATAAAATAAAGAGGACGACATTGTCTTGTTTGCATCATCTACGTCAGAGATCCAACAGATGCTTCAGGATCTAAGCTCGGCAAGTAGAGAGTCGGGACTAATGATGAACATGTCTAAGACCAAACTAATGACGAACAGCACCCAACGACCTGTAACAGTGGACGACGGGAGAATGGAGTATGTCCATGAATATAATATATTTATCTGGGCCAAATAGTTTCTTTCTAGGCTCGGCAAGAACAAGAGATTGCAAGACGCATTGAAAACGCCTGGAGGAGCTATTGGTCCATGAAAAGTTCCATGAAAAGCGATCTACCACTTTCACTAAAGCGCAAAATTTTGGACAGCTGCATTCTCCCGATCCTCACATATGGCGCACAAACATGGTCTTTGACAGAACATCAGAGGTCTCGACTTTCTGTATGCCAGAGAGCCATGGAGCGCAGTATGCTAGGTCTGAAATTGAGTGATCGAGTCAGAAATGGTATACTGCGGTCCAGGACTCAGATTGCTGACGCCACCCAGGTTGCTGCCAAACTTAAGTGGGACTGGGCCGGACAAGTCTGCCGCATGCCTCAAGACCTATACGCAAAAGAAACCACGGTTTGGAACCCACCAACCAATAGGCGTAGAGGTGGACGGCCGCGAAGGAGATGGCGGGAAGGAGCTTGATAGCTACTTGGCCAGAAGTAGCTCAGGACAGGGAGCGGTGCAAGAAAAAAAGGGAGGCCTTTGCCCAGCAGTGGGACAGTTTAGGCTAGATAAGATAAGATAAGATAAGAAAAGAGGAAAGGTTTTATTGTTTGTTTGTTGATTTGAATCGAATAGGCTCCGAAACAACTGAACCGATTTCAAAAATTCTTTCACTGTTGGGAAGCTACATGATCCCTGAGTAACATAGGCTATATGTATTTTATTTAAAAAAAAAGACGTGATGCTTCGTCGCCACGCCACGCCAGCGAATCGAATGAGATTTAGCAGAGCAAATGTCCATTAAATGTCGGTTTTAGTCGTAAAGTAAAAAAAAGAGTCGTCTAATAGTTTTACAGTAATTAAACAAAATTAGTGGCGCGGCCAGGAAGTATTCTTTGTCGCCACGCCACCCCGAAAAAATCAATAAAGGAATGAATTTGTATTATTTGAATATTTGTAATCAATTGTCGAACAATAGTCTGTTCTATATGTACAGAAAATACTCCAAATTAGGCGCAATTTTTATATATTTTTCATTGAAACAATTTGTATTGATTGTTAGGTGCCTGTCGTAAGTATTATAGCAAACCTAATATAAAGAAAAATCAGTCAGAGTTGGGCAGTAGTTAACTACTTAACTACGTAATCAGTAATCAGATTACAAAAAGTAGTTAACTACAAGTAGTTAGATTACAAGTAGTCATGATTACTTTTTCAAAAAGCAGCCACAATGCAGGACAATGTTGCCCATCTGGCATGCGACAAATGTTGCACGTGTGGCATGCGACAGATGTTGCACATGTGGCATGCGACAAATGTTGCGTGTGTTGCACCATTGGCCATTTTTTTTCCATTCTGATGTCATATTCGTCATCGAAGTCCACTGGGGAACCCAGATATCGATTTTCATCCAGACATGCGACATGTGCAACATTTGCCGCATGCAACACACGCAACATTTGTCGCATGCCACATGTGCAACATCTGTCGCATGCCACACGTGCAACATTTGTCGCATGCCAGATGGGCAACATTGTCCTGCATTGTGGCATGATACATAATTTTCGCACTTTTTCTTATGTTATGCTACATAAATTTGCGGCATTTGTTGCATGCGGCAGCCTATTTTTCGCCGAGCCAACATCGTAGCTAAATAATTTTCAAAGCATACATTTTATATTTGTAGCATACCACAAGATTTCGTATAGGTAAACTGAAAAAAATAATAAAAGTAATCAAGTAATCTAACTACTTAACTACTGTAATCAGACTACTCGATTACTTCATGTAACCTGATTACATGTAGTTAACTACAAGTAGTCATGATTACTTTTTGAAAAAGTAATCATGACTACTTGTAATCTAACTACTTGTAGTTAACTACTTTTTGTAATCTGTACCCCTACCATGAGTTGCTAACGTAACTTACGCGCTCGATATCGACTACGTAAACGTGCATTTAGTATGGAGAAATTTTACTTCAGATAACTGTCAATAGATGGCGTAGTTTTAATTCCATACTAAATGCACGTTTACGTAGTCGATATCGAGCGCGTAAGTTACGTTAGCAACTCATGGTAGGGGTACTGATTACTGATTACGTAGTTAAGTAGTTAACTACTGCCCAACTCTGACTGATTTTTCTTTATATTAGGTTTGCTATAATACTTACGACAGGCACCTAACAATCAATACAAATTGTTTCAATGAAAAATATATAAAAATTGCGCCTAATTTGGAGTATTTTCTGTACATATAGAACAGACTATTGTTCGACAATTGATTACAAATATTCAAATAATACAAATTCATTCCTTTATTGATTTTTTCGGGGTGGCGTGGCGACAAAGAATACTTCCTGGCCGCGCCACTAATTTTGTTTAATTACTGTAAAACTATTAGACGACTCTTTTTTTTACTTTACGACTAAAACCGACATTTAATGGACATTTGCTCTGCTAAATCTCATTCGATTCGCTGGCGTGGCGTGGCGACGAAGCATCACGTAAAAAAAGAGGGACCCTTACTAAAACTTCAATAATGTAAACTAAGGTGTAAAAAATACCTACTAATAATCGAATAGGCTCCAGAACCTACTGAACCGATGAATTGTTCGCCGAGTGTCGATTCGTCTGAGCTCGAGTGTCTCGACGTCGAGTCGCGCAACAAAGATAGAACAGATCTTGGAAAAGAACATAGGCTAACTTACTGCGGGCAAATTCTGTTGAGCCGTTTTGTAAGATTCTTTTTCCCGCAAGTCCGGTGAAGTCCGGTGATTCGACACAAGCATAGGTCAATTTAAAAAAAAAAATCTTTTTTCTTATTTTGCTACTGGAAAACTTGCCATTGAGCCAGGTTGCTGTTGGGAAGCATCATGTGTTTTGCAATCGTTTACCCTCTGGGCGCACAGTCAATACACACCAAGCGAGCTGCTGTGGTGAGGCGGGCCGCGCGCGTCCTACGTCATACAGCTCGCTTGGTGTGTGCACGATAAATCTGCATTCCGTCCGGTTTTTTACAAACGTAAGCTTAAGCAAGGTAAGAGTGACTCATGACGTCATCGATACAAAAACAAGATATCTGATTTAAAATATAACACTACGCTGGCTCAGGGACCTTGCAACGAAGAGTTATTTGAATAAAAACAATGTTCTCTAAACATAAGAAATATTATATTCTTAAAATCATGTAAGCTACTAAAAAAACAAAGTGAACAAGTGAAAACTTTACATTATGTATCTACTCCGTTTTTTGTTGTTTTTTTTTTCTCGTCACGCCACAGTATGCTCACAGCCAGGGTACCATTATCCAAACTGCTAGCCGCAGACGTTTGGTTTTCTGATTCGGAATTCCGTATTCTAGTGCAGACATCCGTATTTTTTATTACTATCGACAAAAACATGTTGTTGTTAATATTTTGTATGTAGGCGGGGCGTTTTTAGATCTGCATTCCGGAACAGGAAACCGACGCACCGGCCAGTGGCAGTGGCGTGAGGAGTGGCAGCGGCACGAGACGTGGCAGCGACGTGACAAGTAAAATAAATGTGGAAGTGGCTTGAGAAGTGGCAGCGGCGTGACGAACGAATGGCAGTGCGCGTGACCTATCTAAAATCTAATTTTAAAATGGAAAATGTTGCCATAAACAAAGATATAAAAGTTATTGTAGTTCGTTGTGACTTTGATCGATGTTTTTAATAATAGTGAAAGGTAAATTGCGGTTTACGATTTATGACGTATTAAAAAAACTACTTACTAGATCTCATTTAAACCAATTTTCGTTGGAAGTTTTCATGGTAATGCATATCATATTTTTTTTTTAGTTTTGTCATTCTCTTATTTTAGAAGTTAGAGGGGGGGACCGATGGGGGGGACACACATTTTTCCACTTTGGAAGCATCTTTCGCGCATACTATTCAGTTTAGAAAAAAATGTTATTAGGAACCTAAATATCATTTTTGAAGACCTATCCATAATAACCCCACACGTATAGGTTTGATGAAAAATTTTTTTTTGAGTTTCAGTTCTATGTATGGGGACCCCCTAATTTTTTTATCTATATTTGTAAAAAAATCTTAATGCGGTTCACAGAATACATCTACATACCAAGTTTCAACAGTATAGGTATTGTAGTTTCGGAATAAAGTGGCTGTGACATACGGACGGACGGACGGACAGACAGACAGACAGACATGACGAATCTATAAGGGTTCCGTTTTTTGCCATTTGTCTACGGAACCCTAATAAAAAAACTCGCCGTACTGCGGAATTTCGATGGAACTAATTTTATAATAGAAATTGTTGTCATAAACATAAAAATGTACACGTGGCGCCCTCAGAGCAGGTATTTTATTTCTTTGGTCAGGCTTTACTTTTGGCTATCGGCCACTGGCAACACAGGTCTCTTCGCAGTTCTACCCGTGCGTCGTCGCCCGAAGCTGTTAATCCACATCAAAGTAATCTCCTTTATAGGGTCAGTGTGTCTTCCTCACACATTCCTTATAATCTCCTTTATAGGGTCAGTGTGTCTTCCTCACACATTCCTTATAATGAAGTAAGTATATTATTATAGACAGCAAATAGCCAGCCGTAGCCAGCGTCTGCCTACGAAGCACAGGGTCGCGGGTTCGAATTTGAACCAACCATGTCAGGTGAATAAATTTGTGTGATGAGCACTTGTTTTAGCTTTGTGAAGTTGAATGAAAGTAGGTATACAAGTACACTCTACTCGTCATATGAATTCACTACTATAGCCCAGTAAACTGTAACTGTGAACAAAATAAAAACATTGGGCTCAATAGGCTTGTGTCCTTAAAAAATGTAATTAGTCCGTCTTTTAGATTATTCAAAAATAAGGTACACGTATTTTTTTATTTGTAAATCGGACCAAAAATTACAAAGATATAGCCCATTAAAGTAACGTGTGACGTCACACCGTGCTACATTTGGTAGCACTAAGTGACGTCACACGTAACTTTAATGGGCTATATCTTTGTTATTTTTTGTTTAATCGAAAAAAGAAAAAATACGTGTCCAATATTTTTTTATAATCTAAAATACGGACTAAATAGAATGTAATTATTTTGACCCTAGACACAAGCCTATTCTGCCGAGGCCGCTAAAATCTCTAAATTTAAGTTGTTTGTCTCTTTCATTCATATGGGAATCGAAAAGGATGGGGAGATAGGGAAAGCGCAGCTGTCAAATTCAGCTTAACGATTTAGTCGGGATGTTTTTATTCCCGCTAAATTACGCGTAAAATCGATGTTTGACGTGTCTGAATGTAGGTTGGCAATCACCTGTCCTTTTTCGTTCTTAAGAACGTGAAAGGGACATAACTTATATTTAGATATTTTAGCGGTCACGCAGAATTGAGCCCAATATACAACGTGTAAATATAACGCAAAACCTCTTGTCTTGGGTGATATTATGATAGACTAGCTTCCCGCCGCGGCTTCGCCCGCGTTAATAGTTTTTCCCGTAGGAATGAGACATTTCCCGCGGTAAAAGGTAGCCTATGTTACTCAGGGTTAATGTAGCTTTCTTGAAAGAATTTTTGAAATCGGTTCAATAGTTTTTTAATTTATTCATTACAAACATACACACACACACACAAATACAAATCTTACCTCTTTATAATATTATTAGTATAGTATTTTAGTATTATTAGTATTAATATGATAGTAATGATAACTCAGCTCATGAAACTGAATAACTTTTCGCATTTTTTTACTTCTTACACAAACTGACTTGATTGGTATGAAAAGTAAAAAAAAAATTTGTCAATATAATATTTTTATCAAATATAAATAACTCTCACTAAGAAACATGGATGAAAATTTATAAATTAAAATTCAACTTGCTATACGAAATGTCCTTCAAGGCATAATCCTCCCCTATAAAACCTTAATGAAATTCCATTCTGACAATGATAAAACTTATTACTCCCTACATTGTAAGAAAACTAGTACCATTTATAATTCTGGAGATAAAGCTATAGTTTAGGGAGGATTGTAGCTTGATGTTCAAGCCATAATCCTCCCCTCTCGTGTAGCCAAACGGTGGGGTCTTTCAACTTAGTTTATATCCAAAAAGTTAGTATCAGATTGTTATTCATTGCTCAGTAAAGAAAGAACACTGGTCGCGTTGTAATTCCGAAGATATAGCTATAGGTAGGAAAGGATTATGGCTTGAGCATTTTAATTTTCCTCTTTTCCGCACAACGCTTTGTTCTTTCATTGCAAAATTGGTATTGAACATCAAGCTACAATCCTCCCTAAACTATAGCTATATCTACGGAATTATAATGATACTAACTTTATTACAACGATACCAACTACTACCAAGGGAGTAATAAGATTTGGCATTGTCAGAGTGGAATTTTAGGGAGGTTTATACCTTGAGGGACATCATAAGAAGAGGCCGGTTACGTGACTGAAGTTTATATAGGAAAACTTGAACATTATTTTTTTAGGGTAAGTTGTTCAGTTTTATGAGTACTACCACTATGTTGAACAATGATGATGATGATACTTACATAGTGCCTGAACAATTAGAGCGACACTGTTTGATATCGCTAAACCCGCACCTACTGCTGCACCTAAGCCTCCCGAATTCACACAAGAATTCTTTAACACGGTGAAGAATAGTATAGGGAATAATATAGCCAATAGCACATAAAGAATCGCCGAAGCCAACATGGCCCAAACGAAATAGTCCTTTAAATCGGGTCCCTGAAATAAAAACATGATTAATTTAATTTAATCCTACTAACAATTATAATAATAAATAAATAAATAAATAAATAAATAAAAAACACATCGTACTAACATTATAAACGAGAATGTTTGTGAGGATGGAATCATATTTGATTATGAATATTGTTTAAAATTCATACCTACTAATTATTAAAAAAACAGAATTTTTAAACCTTTTAGATGACATTACAAGGAAACATATTTTTGGAATACCGAGTTCGTGGTTTTCACCATTATCTAACCCGCCAAAGTAGAGTTAAAACAAATAGGTTTATAAGAACTAGCAACCCGCCCCGGCACAGGAAAATGGTTATTGTGGGTTATCCCTAAGTATATTATGCATGTATTATACGTATAAATCTTCCTCTTGAATCACTCTATCTATTAAAAGAAACCGCATCAAAATCCGTTGCGTAGTTTTAAAGATTTAAGCATACATAGGGATATAGGGACAGAGAAAGCGACTTTGTTTTATTAGGGTTCCGTAGCCAAATGGCAAAAAACGGAACCCTTATAGATTCGTCATGTCTGTCTGTCTGTCTGTCTTTCTGTCTGTCTGTCTGTCTGTCTGTCCGTCCGTATGTCACAGCCACTTTATTCCGAAACTATAATACCTATACTGTTGAAACTTGGTAAGTAGATGTATTCTGTGAACCGCATTAAGATTTTCTTATAAAAATAGAAAAAAACAATAAATTTAGGGGGTCCCCATACATAGAACTGAAACTCAAAAAAAATTTTTCATCAAACCCATACGTGTGGGGTATGTATGGATTAGGTCTTCAAAAATGATATTTAGGTTCTTAATAACATTTAATTCTAAACTGAATAGTTTGCACGAGAGACGCTTCCAAAGTGGAAAAATGTGTGTCCCCCCCCTCTAACTTCTAAAATAAGAGAATGATAAAACTAAAAAAAAATTATGATGTGCATTAACATGAAAACTTCCAACGAAAATTGGTTTGAACGAGATCTAGTAAGTAGTTTTTATTTAATACGTCATAAATCGTAAACCGCAATTTACCTTTCACTATTATTAAAACATCGATCAAAGTCACAACGAACTACAAAAACTTTTATAATATTATGTTACTGGCTGCTATGGAACCCTTCATGGGCGATTCTGACTCGCACTTGGCCGCTTTTTATACTATGTAGAGATTAACCTTAAAAGTTAAATGTTTTGGTAATTTATGTTAGTTTATTTTGAATGTTGATTTAAAATAAAAATTATTTGTGGAATAATTGTAGCAGTTTTTATCTATACTAATATTATAAAGAGGATTAAGGTTTGATTGTTTGTTTTTTTGTTTGCATCGAAAAGGCTCCGAAACTACTAAACCGATTTCAAAAATTCTTTCACTGTTGGGAAGCTACATTCACCGTGAGTAACATAGGCTATATTTTATTTTCAAAAAATTAGGGATCCTTACTAAAACTTCAATAATGTAACCCAAGGTGTGAAAAAAATACGTAAAATATTCCTAATAATTGAAAATACTCCGAAAGTACTGAACCAATTTTAGTGAAACTTGGCACAAAGTTTGAATAGACCTTAGGAAAGAACATAGGCTACAATTTACGGCGGGAAATTTTCTCATTCCCACGGGAAAAATTGTTAAAGCGGGCGGAGTTGGCACAAAGATAGAATAGACCTTGCGGAAGAACATAGGCTAACTTTTACCGCGGGAAAATTCCTCATTCCCACGGGAAAAACTATTAACGCGTGCGGAGCCGCGGCGGGAAGCTAGTTTACTATATTTATTGAACACAATGAACGAAGCTATACGAATCTATGCCTTAATTACCTTTAAATT
This sequence comes from Teleiodes luculella, assembly GCA_948473455.1. Taxonomy (NCBI): domain Eukaryota; kingdom Metazoa; phylum Arthropoda; class Insecta; order Lepidoptera; family Gelechiidae; genus Teleiodes; species Teleiodes luculella. The sequence goes on from OX419605.1 coordinate 10,589,150, forward strand.
CCTTGAGAACCGATGACTACAGAAATATCTACCTATATTTAGTGCCTAGTGTAACGACCCCCCCCCTATTGATTACCGTCCTACCTACTTAAATGTGATCTTATTTTAAAATGGCCAGTGATACGTCTAGTAGAAAAACTCTACATTGTGAACCGCTTAAGAGTAACCCCGAATCTTTTAGTGAGAATTTTGTTAGTCCTAACTTCCTAGCCTATCTTGTAACCTGAGTATGTCCAACAGAGAATTAAGTTAGACAACACACATCCGAAACCAACCCTATATAAAACCTACTAACTCAATCTGACCTATAGATAAATATATTTATAAAGCCTTAGCTGAATTGGTGTTGAATTGAATTGTTCCAAATTCAGCAATTCCATTTGTACAGAAATTTTGAATGTTCTGAATCTTATAACATTAATAAACAAATTGATTCAATGTTTATTTAGTAACTTAGCCAAATGTAATTGGAATATTTGATTTAATTTGAATCTATAAATTAATTTAGGATGATTGTAGACAATAGAGAACCTTAATGACTAAAAAATGCTAACTAAAGTCTAATTTCTCAAATGATTCTTGATATCAAAATAAGAATCAATGAAAGTTTCTTAAGTTTTTTTTAAATTGTTATGCAAAACTTTTGACAAATGTTCATTTCTACGTTGTGATTTGTATCATTACAAGGTGCGCATTGTAATGCTCGGTTCTCCTCCTTCACTGATGTAATGCTCAAATCTGTAACGTTACATTACACGCGAATGCTCCCGGTGAGGGAGCACCTTAAAGCAATTAGGCTCAATTCTGGTGGGTTATTTGTTATTTTGTTTTTTTGGTGTCAATAAAGTATTTTGTATTGTATTGTATTGTATTGTTATATTTTATTATTATTAAGGCACCATTTCATTCAAATGTGTGTTTTGAGTACAGTATCGAAAAAATGCCTTAAAAATGGTTTATGTTTCCCTATAATATTACATTACCATATTCTAGCCGGCGTTTCGACGCCGCTACGGGTCTCTAGTTATATTATAAAAGACTGAATTTACTGAATTTACTATTTGATCCATTAGCCCAGCGGCAACAACAGCTGGTTCCTTACTACTCCATAGACCTTATGAATTCACTTTGTTCCTGAATTACAGCTGATTTGTTAGGTAATTCATTATGGAACGAGCCTTTATAGACTTTGTGAAATTTCAATTATTGCAAAGAATTATTTCTAAGCATTACTTTAGACTTCTTGTCTTAAGGTAAGGATAAACAACTTGAATATAGAAGTTTATCAAAGATCCAGTATTTCGGTGTCTTTATTGAATTTATATTCAGCAATAGATACTTTGATTCTATTTAGGCTCTCAATAAATAATAAAATCTAGATCTTTTAATGCTTAGATTTATACAAAGCCTAGAATGATTCCTATTTACCAACTTGACAAACTCTATGTACTTGTTCTGATAAGAAGGTTTGTTTGACTTAGCTTTTAGCTCAAACTAAATGATTATTTAATCTGAAAGTAGGTAGAAGTTCCAATCCGCATGGTATGGATGCTTACTACGGGAGTGCTATTGCTTTTCCTCAGTCAGACTATAATATCATCAAGTATTTTATTCTCTTGAAGGTAAGTTATTATAAACTCTTAATTATTTATGTAAATTAAGTACATAGTAGCCTGATCAGTCAGATATAACAACAATCATTCAGCATTATTATTCACAAAGATTACTATAGAATTGACTATTTACTTTTGCATTTATAAGTCTCAAATTGGATTCTAGACAGAAACTGTAGGAATATATAAATAGTATAAATAAATACAAATAATTAAATGATCCATAGATTGAATTAGCAGTAGGTATTTAATATAAATTCTACTTAGATTTGTCTATCCTATCCCCAAGTTATTGTTGTTATTTACTGAACAGAGGTTAATAATTATTTAAGTATTTATTTCTTTGTATGAATTTATTAGTTACTGTATGTAATTTATTTTAAAGAATTTGTTTTATTTATTTATTTAATGATGAAGTTAACAGTTTATTTGAAGAGTTTTAGTTTAGTAAATAATGCATTATTTAATTATACTGAGTGAAATTATTATTTGCCGTTCCTATTTCTTTGTAGTTTTGATTATATTTTGACTTTATTGTATTATAGTTTCCGTTGACCTATTTGAAGTTACCTGCCTAGCTAAGTGTATGGTTTTAACAAGCTGGAGATAGTAAGTATCTCACATTTACGTTAATTGTGTTGTGTGCCCACAAAGCTCCGGTGTAAGAACTTTGTAAAGCCTAGCTCAATAGAAGCAAAACCCTACATCTACCAATCCCTATATTGTGTAGCGAACGAACTATCCTCCTAGCTCAGTGATGTATGTGAACAAACTAGAGGAAGACCTCACATTTATCTTTAAACAAGTGGTGTGTTATGTACCTGCCTCTCCACAGGAAAGGGAGGTCTAGCTAAAAGAACTACTTACTGCGTTGAGTGTGGCAAGCTCAGGTGTGTTCCTATCCACTAAGCCACGTGTATTGTCCTCTATCCACGCAACCAGAAGGTAAGGATCGGGATGAAGAGAACGCCCTACTTCGCGCATAAGACTTGTCCTATTGATGATATGCACAGAGACGGTGCAATGAGACGAATCTCTGCCTCTGTGCCACCAACAAAACAAGGGAAAGTATCGCATCCCAATGCCCCATGCGATAGTCAGCCAATTCCAAGGTACTGACCCTAGCTAGAACCCAAACCCATCAGCCACAGGGACTGACAAGTGTGTATGTGTGGAACCCACCCGAAGGATTTACAGTTTGGTCTAGTCTAGACCCAACCACTTAAGGAAAGGCAATTGGTGTAGTGTAACATGTGATATATAAATATGTGTGTAAACCGTGTGCTTTACTCAGACAAAGTCTGTACGAAGAATGAACTCCCCCTACCTCTCGACGAACGTATTTATAGACTAGCCCGATTTCCGTTTAGCTTCAATAACGTCAATAGCTTCGATAGCCTCACTTAATAGCGTCAATAGCTTCAATAGCCTTACTTAATAGCGTCAATAGCTTCAATAGCCTCAATCAGCCTTTACGCACCAATTTCGCTCTTATCTCTTACACATACCCTCCTATAATTCTATGAACAGTTATTTGTTGATATAGGCTGTTACTAAGTCTAGACACCACTGGCGCCACCAAGTCTTTGTTTTGATTGGAGCTGTTATGATTACCTTTCAAAATAAAATTTATACGTAGAATTAATATTTTTAGATTCTGTATTGAAATAGGTATTTAGTTTATACATTATACGTTAACAGCTCATATATGTCCCCACCGAGGGACTCGAGCCCACCCCTATACCAGGGCGAACAGGCCCCAGTCGACCACGCCGGCCCAGTGCGGGTCGGTCAACGTCACACACAACCTTTGAATTTCTTCGCAGGTGTGTGCAGGTTTCCTCACGAAGTTTTCCTTCGCCGGAAGAGCGTCGAATAAACGTACATATGAATTTGAAAATTGAAAACACATTGGCACGCGCCGAGGCTCGAACCCGCGAACTTCGGAATAAACATCACTACGTAGTATAAAACAGAGTCGCCTTCCCCGTCCCTATCTCCCTATGTATGGCTAAATCTTCAAAACCACGCAACGGATTCCGATGCGGCCTTATTTAATAGATAAGAGTGATTCAAGAGGAAGGTTTATAAGCACAATACATGCTTCATGTCGATACCGAACTCCTTTCCATTAGTGGCTTCATGAAGGAAGCATCCAAACGTTACTTTGATGAAGGCCCTTCCCATCCCAATCCGTATGTTGTCAAGGGTACGGGCTATTTCCCGCACTCCACTACGCGGTTTCGCCGCCGTCCCAAACATATCCTTTCCGAACGTGACGACGAAATCACTGATGCAGTTAAAGTTTTTTTTTTTTTTTTTTTTTTTTTGAATTGACCTATGCTTGTGTCGAAAAAGTACGACGAATCAAGCTGCGGGGGAGTGGAAGACTCTCACCCCTAAAAAAAGTCATATACCAACGCGTCTAGGGGCGGCTCGAGGGAGCCTCGGACCACGGCCTAGCGCGTTGATATTGAAAATATCGTGAAGGAGACGACGCCTGAGGGGCTCCGTCTCTGATTTTCAATTTTGATTTAAATTTTGGCCGCGCCCCCGCCGGCGGGTGCGGGCGCTGTTACCAGAAGGGTAATTATTACCTGAAGGGTATTCGCTACCAGAAGGGCATTCTGTAAGGTGTAATCTAAATTCTTTGACTGCTTTAACTGCATCAGTGATTTCGTCGTCACGTTCGGAAAGGATATGTTTGGGACGGCGGCGGAACCGCGTAGTGGGGTGCGGGAAATAACCCGTACACTTGACAACATACGGATTGGGATGGGAAGGGCCTTCTTCAAAGTAGCGTTTGGATGCTTCCTTCATGAAGCCACTAATAGAAAGGAGTTCGGTATCGACATGAAGGTCGATGTTACGAACGAACCAAGGGCAACCAGTAGCCCGGCGGAGGAACCGGTTTTGAATAACTTGAAGCTTATGGATATGCGTGGGCGCAGAGTGCGCAAAGACTACGCTGGCGTAAGTCATGATAGGACGGATGCACGCTAAGTAAAGTCTAAGCTTATTTCTAAGCGACATTTTACTGCGTTGCCCAATCATGGGGTGCAAGAGGCCGAGAGCAGAGGCGGCACGATTGCGAACAGACTGGATGTGAGGGCCAAAGCGAAGGGCAGAGTCAAGGATGACTCCCAAGTACTTCACCTGTCTCTCCCAGGGAACTGGTTGATCGAGGAGAGTAATTGGGGGGAGCGTAGGATAAGGTCCGCGAGTGAAAATGATCGCGGAACTTTTGTCGGGATTCACCTTGATTCTCCATTTGCGGAACCACTGCCCGAGGGCGTCGGCCGCTTCTTGGAGTCTCTTGGCGATGTTTTTGGGATTGGGATGGGATGTGTATAACGCAGTGTCATCTGCGTACAGTGCGAGTTTCGTATAACTAGTGGCCGGAATGCAAGACGGCATGTCACTAGTATACAGTGAGAATAAGGTCGGAGAGAGGACGGAGCCTTGAGGGACTCCGGCCCGGATAGGTCGTGGGGTCGAGAGCACGCCTTCGTATCTGTAGCGAAATAAGCGGTTCGACAAAAAGTCTCGTAAGATGTGTACGAGGCGATCTGGCACTTCAAGACTATAGAGCTTGTAAATCAAGCCCTCGTGCCAGACTTTGTCAAACGCTTTCGCTACGTCAAGGAAAACGGCTCCGGAAGGTCGGGGTTTGGGTTTTAGTAAATGGTCGTAAACGTCCCACTATACGGTGGACTTGTTGGACACACGAGTGTTTGGCACGAAAGCCAAACTGCTCGTTAGGGAGAAGGTTGTTGGCGTCAATATGGTCAGTCAAGCGGTAAAGGATGAGTTTCTCGTACATTTTACCCATATTAATGAGTAAACTGATCGAGCGGTAGGAAGTGGCAGTTAAAGCAGTCAAAGAATTTAGATTACACCTTACAGAATGCCCTTCTGGTAGTGAATACCCTTCAGGTAACAACGCCCGCACCCGCCGGCGGGGGCGCGGCCAGAATTTAAATCAAAATTGAAAATCAGAGACGGAGCCCCTCAGGCGTCGTCTCCTTCACGATATTTTCAATATCAACGCGCTAGGCCGTGGTCCGAGGCTCCCTCGAGCCGCCCCTAGACGCGTTGGTATATGACTTTTTTTTGGGGTAGAGTCTTCCACTCCCCCGCAAGTCCGGTGAAGCTTGATTCGTCGTACTTTTTCGACACAAGCATAGGTCAATTCAAAAAAAAAAAAAAAAAGCACAATACATGCATAATATACCCAAGGACAACCCACAACAACCATCCCCCCGTGCGGAGCCGGGGCGGGTCGCTAGTTTTTCTTATTAAGAATTCTTTATTTTTTTCTTATAATATTGAAACTTTCTACTAATAAGCATGTAATTAATTTATAACGTAACTTTTATAAATTATTTGTGAAATCTGTTCAGGACCCAGGTTGGTTCCGTTACACTAGAGTGTATTATAAGTAACATTTCACCGGAGAGAAGCCGGGTTTTTATCTAGTAATTAAAAAAACATGCGTTTCCCTATTGTGGTTATTACTTACGCCAAATATACCCACAAGCGCCATGATTGCAGTAACTACTAAAACTACCGTCATTATGGCCAACAATATCGTTAAAATGAAAGGTATGATATTAGCACCCGATCTAGACGAGCACATTGGGCGGGTAAAATTAGATATAACCAATGCGATTCCTCCCTGAAAAAAAAAAGAACGATAAATATATTTTTTAAAGGAGAATGGGTAAGAGCGTATTCAGAAACAAAGTTAATTGTAGCATTATGAAATATGTCGGTTATTGCCCGTATGGAGTAGGTACTAAATCATTGATTTTAACTACAATCCTTGTTTCTAAAAAACTCCCTGATTTAAATGCGCATTAAGAATTCATGGAAAAATAGATAAATAACAATGAAAATTCATTTTTCTAATGAACGTATTTTTTTCTCCAATTGAATTCAGACATTCTGCCTTGGGTTGATCAAACGCTACAAAACCCGACATATCCCATAATGCTACAGTAATTATTATTTTTTGGGTACGGGGTCCAAACAAAATTACCCATTATCCTTTAACTACTTTGTTGCACGTACGTAAATACGTGACCCCTGGAAAAAACATAATAAACAATATATTTTTATGGTTACCTTCCTCTAATTATTGTATTTTTTTGTATTAGTATTATAATTATATTGTAATATTTTGTAAGCATATTAAAAAAAGTGGAAAGTACAAAAGATGCGACACTGAGGAGTTTTTTTCTTAGGGTTCTTCTCCACAGCACACATTGCGCGAACCTGCGTGAGTTAAATCGCATTGTCTTTTTTAGATAGCAAGTCCGGTGAAGCTTGATACCTTTTCGACACAAGCATAGGTCAATTAAAAAAAAAAAAACTTTTATATTTTTTGATCTCTTTTTCATTGCTTAGACTTATACATGGTCCAAGAAAACAAGGTCTAACCGTTAGACCACGTGACTGACACGAGCCTACGTCATTTTTCGCTGTTCATCCTTGTCTATTAACACGCATTCGACAAGGACGAACAGCGCAAGATGACGTAGATTTTTGTCAGTCACGTGGTCTAGTGGTTAGATCTTGTTTTCTTAGACCATGGACTTGTACATTGTTTGAGACGAGAGCCGGTCTTGGTTTGAGCAAAGTTTAATAACTTCTGAAATGACGTCATTAAGTGTTTTAAAAGAGCCTGTAATGAATAAAATAATTTTGAATTTGATTTTTTTAAATTTTCAATATATTTGGTGCTCGTAAATAAATCTGTGATCCTAAAAAAAGGAACAATTTTTTTCTCAACAAGAATTAGCAACTTGCTGTTTCTACATTTGTTCGGGCTTCATGCAGAAAGTGCTGTCAATACCAAAGTGGGGCTTCCGAAATTATGATCCAAAATGTTTATCTTTTTATCTTCACAGATAAAATCTTCTCCGTGACCCAAAGTTGGACTTGTACAGTAGGCAGCACATGCAGCTGGATATATCTTGGAAGCGCCCGTATTTCGTAGCGGTAGGGGTGAATTTCATAGTGCAAGGAAGAAGAGGAAATAGAAGGGTTACGCACTTCCCGAGGGTACCGATCTTCAAGGTTACCCTCCCGGACATGAAGGAAAAAAATCGAACGCGCCCAGATGGAGTAGTAATCATGCCTATTTTGTATCGAAACCTATGCGGCCGCTTAGAAGGGTGGGAGGGTAGGTGGAAGTGGGAGACGGGGTTTGTCTTTTAACTCTATCACACATTTTTGAATACGTTACGTTAGAAAATAATAGAGACATGATATTTGGGCGCGTATTTTTTTTTCCTTCATAATCCCGGAGGTTTACGATTTTGTTCATACAAATAATTAGAAAAGCGTGACCTTCTGGGATGGTAACAAAAATACAATATAAATCGAGTTATTCAGTAAAGGTTGAAATAGACTTACAAGAACCGTTAAAACAAGCACAATTATACATCCAATTTTCAGAGGTATGCAAAAGCAACATTTTTCGACTTTTGGTAGGAATTCGACGGTCATTGTTAATTATTTAAAATAGAATAGAATAGAATATACGTTTAAAGAAGCTATTAAATATACTTTTAAAAAATTTAAATGTTATAGAAAATTGCAAAATACAATACGTAAAAGTAAAATATCATCTGACAAGAACGAATCAGCAACGAATCAGTCAGGCCATAACAGTTAAATATGACATGACAGAACAAAGAGAAAAAATCAAAGAGGTTGGAAGAGCCAGCTTGGATGACAATAATTTTGCAAATCTTTATGATTCTAGTAAATTTGAGTTAGTCGTTAATAAAATAAATAATATTTATACATACATACAAACCTTTCGACCACGCATTACTTTAAGTTGTTGTTGTTAACAGCTCAGATATGTCCCCACCGAGGGGCGCTCGAACCTACCCTTTTCCGATTTTTTTTATTTTATTGGTAAGTGTTATACTTCGAATATGGTACGATAATATATTTGAAAAAATAAATTATACTTAAAGTATAGACGGAGTAAGAAAACGTATTTTTTTCTGTAGGAAGGAACTATGTATTTTTTGCTCACCAACATGTTTTGGTTACAGACCTTTAGTAAAACATGAATAATCATCTACACAACATTAAAAAACGTAATTTGAATAGATAATAAAAAAATACAAATGCCTTTCTGTGGTCCCTGAGGGCCCACATAAGTTTATCTCATAATTAATAGATTATAACACGAACATTAAATATTCATAAGCCAATCTTCAGTAAAAATTACAAGAAAAAAATTAAAACTAAAGAAAGATCACAAACAGTGGTAAATATTGTGAATTTTACGTTTTTGTTGGTGGTCCCTCAGTTCACACACTATACAAATGCTAATTATTTAAAATATAATTAAATACAACAATTACAAACATGTGGAGCCTTTCAATGTTTAGTAAATTTTGTATTTTATCGATCTGTATTTACCTTGTCACTGGTTTTATTGTACTTTTTTGGCATTTTATTTTTTCACACTTTAAGAAAAGCAATGTTCATTTATTTTCAATTTATTTTATTACATATTGTACAAGTGATAGGTTACATTATTCATAAGCTACATCATAGTACAAAATGGAAATTAAATTGAATTTATGATGACTTATTGTTGTTCGGTCTGTAGATTGGCCACAATGAGACCATTAGTACGGCTTGCTAGCTAAAAAATATAAGGATATCGGTCCCATCTGGCAGAAAGTACGAAACTTGGCATGGATGTAGCTGTCATATATGTGCTTGAATATCGATATGGAAACACTTCGATAAATTATTGTTTCCCCCCTTTCCCCCCCCTTTTATCTCCCTCATTCTGGTTTTTTGAATTTTATACTAAAACAGTACGTCTGAGGAGTTTACTTTTCAGAGATCAAATCATCGTCGATAAATTGCCTACAAAACGATACTACATTTTATACTGCTAAGATTAATATATTTCTATATACAGCCATCAACGTTTTATGAAATTTTAAAAACAGGCACACTTTTTTCTTCCTTACTTCATTTATAGGAAAACGACAAGAGTGGTGATAAAATGGACTAAAGAAGTCAACTACCTTATACATTAAGCTAAAAAATGACATTTACTTCATAGTCGTAAAGGCATTACTTCTAGAGTTACAGCTCACCGCGTCTGACTCAAGTACTCTTTTTTTTACCTTTTTAGAATACATCTTTCTGTTAACTTTGTTTAGCGTAGATTAGATTCAGATTTTCCAATTAGAAATAAAACAGTCCATGTACTAATCCAGGCCACAGTCTATTTACATGTAAAACTAGCTTTCTGCCCGCGGCTACGCTTGCGTTGTGTTTCGACATTTCCGTATTAATTTTTAACTATCCCACTTTTTTCCGTGATTTTAAAGTATTCAACATGTTGACCGAGTATATAAGGTACCACCATGCAAAATTTCATTTCAATCGGTCTAACAGTTTTGGAGATAAGCCCGTAGAATGTACTGCGCCGTATGAGTTACTAAAGTTTTTTAACTATCCCACGGGAACTTTTTAATTTTCTGGGATTAAAAGTATCTAAGATGTTGACCGGGATATAAGGTACCACTATACAAAATTTCATTGAAATCGGTCGAATAGTTTCGGAGATTAGCCCGTACAAACAGACAAACAGAGAAACAAAAATATTAAAAAAAAATCTGGGTATGTACTATATCGCTTCTTACATCCCCTTAAATAGGTTTATAGCATTTTTTTTCTATGTACAGATTTTATAGATTTTTTTTTGTTTTTCTTTGCACGGGCTAATCTCCGAAACTATTCGACCGATTTGAATGAAATTTTGTATAGTGGTACCTTATATCCCCGGTCAACATCTTAGATACTTTTAATCCCAGAAAATTAAAATGTTCCCGTGGGGTAGTTAAAAAACTTTAGTAACTCATACGGCGCAGTATATTCTACGGGCTTATCTCCGAAACTGTTAGACAGATTGAAACGAAATTTTGCATGGTGGTACCTTATATACTCGGTCAACATGTTGGATACTTTAAAATCACGGAAAAAAGTGGGATAGTTAAAAATTAATACGGAAATGTCGAAACACAACGCAAGCGTAGCCGCGGGCAGACAGCTAGTTTTACATGTAAATAGACTGTGGCCTGGATTAGTACATGGGCTGTTTTATTTCTAATTGGAAAATCTGAATCTAATCTACGCTAAACAAAGTTAACAGAAAGATGTATTCTAAAAAGGTAAAAAAAAGAGTACTTGAGTCAGACGCGGTGAGCTGTAACTCTAGAAGTAATGCCTTTACGACTATGAAATAAATGTCATTTTTTAGCTTAATGTATAAGGTAGTTGACTTCTTTAGTCCATTTTATCACCACTCTTGTCGTTTTCCTATAAATGAAGTAAGGAAGAAAAAAGTGTGCCTGTTTTTAAAATTTCATAATACGTTGATGGCTGTATATAGAAATATATTAATCTTAGCACTATAAAATGTAGTATCATTTTGTAGGTAATTTATCGACAACTATTTGGTTCCTGAAAAGTAAACTCATCAGTCCTACCGTTTTTGTAGAAAATGAAAAAAACCAAAATGAGGGAGGTAAAATGAGGGAAAAAGGGGGGGGTAATCATTTCTCAGCGTGTTTCCATATCGACATTGAAGCACGTATATAAAAGCTACATGTATGCTAAGTTTCATGCTTTCTGCCAGATGGGACCGTAATTCAGGTTAACAAGCCGTACTACATATGAAATCACACGCAAAAACATTTTCTCCTTACTGCTTTCAGAAATTCTACTACAGTTATTATCGTAACACTGAAATTTTTCATTTACTAATGAGTGCCATTTGTGATGGCCAATGCCACCCTCAAGTAGGGGAGGGACAAATTCGATTGTTCCAATACATGAATAAATTTTGCCTTTAACTATAGTTGAACGAGGGATGTCACACAAAAACTGTTCATTAGTACCGTTTAAATCAAAGGATATAAATTCTGACACCTCATGTTTAAAATTTACCTTACCTTTGCAATACGGGCATTCTCTTGTTTCTTCATCAAAAACAATTGCTTCCTCTTAACAACTAATACCGAAAATCTGAATGATAATTTTACTTGAATCAATATTATGTCTTGATTGATTGCATGGACACCCTAATAGTGTATGGAAAACCTAACGTGTAAAATTTTGGTAAAAAAACAATAAATCCCGTGACAAGATTAATACAGATCGATAATATACAAAATTTACTAAACACTGAAAGGCTCCACATGTTTGTAATTGTGTTATTTAATTATATTTTAAATAATTAGCATTTGTATAGTGTGTGAACTGAGGGACCACCAACAAAAACGTAAAATTCACAATATTTACCACTGTTTGTGATCTTTATTTAGTACAAATTTTTTTCTTGTAATTTTTACTGAAGATTGGCTTATGAATATTTAATGTTCATGTTATAATCTATTAATTGAGTGAATTTCAACAGGTCTCATAAAATCTTCATTCCCGTGGTTTTTTTTACCTTAGGGTTTATGTTAAAAATAGTCTGCGTTTATTAAAGCTTTTGAAAATCTATCTATTCTTGCTAAATATCTAGCAGATTACTTAAAAAACTAACGAGATACATAAGATCGAAAATTTCGTGCCTCGGCGATGAAAAATGCCTACACGGCAATGAAACAAGTGTCCACGGCAATGAAAGAACTGCGCTCCAACAGATGTTTTCTTTGCCTAATCGCAACATGGCGATGAAAACGTAAGACATGGAAATGAAATATTTAGCCACGGCAATGAAACATCTGGCCACGGCAAGGCATGGCAATGAAATTTTTTTCATTTCCGTGTCTTTTTTTCATTTCCATAGCAAATTCAGGCCACGGAAACCATGGCAATGAAAGCATGGAGATGAAAATCAGGACAAAAAATGTAAATAACAAAAAATCTATTAATTATTCAAAGTAATAAATACTTCACAAATAAACATAAAAGAAATGACGTTCTATTGAATATTTAATCAAGAAGATAAACTTATTTAAATAGAAGTTATACCTATCCACGGCGATGAAAGAAAAAATGTCCAGTAACAAAAAAATTGGATACTTAAATTTATAGCTCGAAAACGCAGGCAGGTATGGCCGTCTTTCTACGTCGAGCACTTAGACGGCACTCATACGCAACGTTTAGTACACCAATGGTAGGACGCAAGGTGTTAGATAAAACAATATCTTTGAATATGATGAGGACACGGCAATGAAAGGTAGTTCTGGGACAAATGTATTTTGATTAACCATTCGTTGTGTTGTTTAAATATTTTAATAAATATATTCTGTAGCAATACTTTAACTATTCACTTATCAAATAAGACTAAGTTTTAATAGAAATAACCGGTAGTTTTTTATCAATGAGGCATAATACACAACAAGGTGAAGTGTGGACAAACATGGCAATGAAAGAATTCGAGGTTTAATTAATTTTTTTGGAGTATCTATTAATCTTATTAATAAAATATTTAGTGCTACACATAGATAACTATTTTACCTAACCAGAAAAAAATTTCTAAACATTATAACTATATTTTTTAATACCGATTTCATCGATGCCATGCAATTTTTGGCCCCGGGAAATTCACCCAATTATGAGATAAATTTATGTGGTCCCTCAGGGACCACAGAAAGGTGTTTGTAAAATTTTATTATCTATTCACATTACGTTTTTTAATGTTGTGTAGATGATTATTAATGTTTTACTAAAGGTCTGTAACCAAAATTTGTTGGTGAACTCATTATACATCTAGATTTGGGAGCTCATGTGTGTGAACTGAGGGACCCACTTAAGACGACATATCTTTTTTGAACTATGTCTTTAGAAACTCTAATATTCGTTTTACAAATAATTCCACACCATTTACTAAGGACTGTTGTTAGTTAAACTGCAAAAATCCTCAAAAATAAAAATGGGCTCTCAGTCCACACATACATTACTTTTTTACCGCGGGAAAATACCTCATTCCCACGGGAAATAGTCATGTATACTGGAGACTATGAATCATAAAAATATGTAACTATGCCTGTTGCGAGCATATAAAGAATAAATTGAAAATATGAGTGCATAGTTGGAAACCGCCGAAAACCAAAAATCTCTTCTGTTGCCTTTTTGTTACGCCATAAACCACTGAACTGGTTTCATGAAACTTGTTATAGAGATAGAATAGACTTTGAGAAAGGACATAGGCTACCTTTTACAGCATATATCTAGATTTGGGAGCTCATGTGTGTGAACTGAGGGACCCACTTAAGACGACATATCTTTTGAATTATGTCTTTAAAAACTCTAATATTTGTTTTACAAATATTTCCACACCTTTTACTAAGGACTGTTGTTTTGATAAACTGAAAAAATCCTCAAAAAGAAAAATGGGCTACATGAAATGGTGGGCTGTCATACAACGAATAATTAATTAAATAAAACCAAATTAAAAAAAAAAACAAATTATATTCTTAAAACCATGTAAGCTACTATAAAAACATTGAATCTAAAAACTTTACATAATATGTAGGAGCTACCACAGGCACAGAAGAAAATAAATAGTACTACATAGCGCCTAGCGCCATTGACTTGTAGTTGATATTCAGTTGTTATCCAGAAAGAAGCAGGTTGTCAAAATGCGTTTTCTGTATGGAGTGACCAACCTGTGCCACAGGTATCTACTCCATCGCTCACCTACATAGAAGACCTACTCCTACCTACGATTGTTATATAGAGTTTGATGACATAAATGTCAAACACTCGACAGTCAAGTTGTTATGCGTCATTAAAAACGCCACAGTTGATGGCAGTCGCGGGTTCGAACCCCACTCAGGGCAAACATTCGTGTGACGACTACTCGTTTGCCTTGTGTGGATGTTGTTTATGTATGTTATCTATATGTTACGGCTAAAGACAGGTGTGAACATAAAGCTAAGATTAGCCGGCTAAACTTAGGTTTATCTTTGAGGAGCGGCTAATATTCGATAAAATATAAAATTGCGTCGAGTTATTTCATCTTTAGCTGTATAAACTGCACATTATCCGACCCGAAGCGGCTAAAAATGTATTCCATGGACGCGCGCGGGCGAAGAGGGGGTGAAGTGGTCGGAGGGGGCACGATGATGCGCAATAATGTTTGTTTTTCATTTTTATATTTATAATGAGGCTGATTGTTTTTTTTATACCGTAGTAGGTATCATTGAAACTAATTGTTGATTGTTGTAGTGATAATTTCAATTTTGAAATATGTATTTTGTTCCTAATTAGTAACGAAGAAGATTTATTTTGTTTTGATTTTTGTATTTTTATATGCCTAAATAGGTATTTCTAATGAACAATAAGACTGATTGTTTTAATAAGAAAAATTGTGGCTTAAAGAAAACATTATCTATCATTTTTTCGTTTGCTTATTCATATTTAGCCGAAGGGCGGCGGCTAAACCTAAGTTCAGCCGGCTAAAGATAGAAGAAACTAACATTAGCCGCTCCACAAAGATAAACCTAAGTTTAGCGCTAAAGATAGAAAAAACTAACATTAGCCGCTCCTCAAAGATAAACCTAAGTTTAGCTGGCTAATCTTAAGTTTATGTTCACATCTATCTTTAGCCGTAACATATACACCGTGAAATTTAACTGGTTGTTTATCCGCAACTAGTAGTACCTACTCATGAAACTGAACATCTTTAAAATAAAACTCTACTCGTCCAAGTTTTGTGAAAATTTGAAAATTATTTGAGCTTTCAACATATTATGTTCCTTATAGAAAGTTGTATAGTTTTATGAATACTACCAATAACTTGCGGATAAAAAACCTATAATAAAGTTAAATTTTTAATATTTGTCCTTAAATTAGGGATAAGCTATGTGCACAATATTATTATTTATGACATAAGTAAATAATCGAAGATCCGGAATACAACTGCACCACAGTAGTCTTACACTGAAACAACATAAAAAAGAAAAATATTAACAGGAAACGGATTTAGAATAGAATACAACCGCCTACAAAGGTCCTATCCTATACTAAAAGGTTAAAAAACAGTAGGTAATAGAAATCTAGCTGAAAGCATAGAAATTTAATATGGCTATTAATATTCCTTATTTACATAAGTTGTAACTTCACATAAACATGTGTAGACATTGTTATACACTTCAGCTTTTGGAATTGGTGCCAGCTACTGTCATCACCATCATTTCGACCAAAAGACGAAACAAATTGGTAACAAAGACCAGCACTGTTAGCTTATTGGGGCTACGGCTTTCGTTGAGAGAGGTCTTTTTTGTCCCTAGTTTGTACAGATTCTGGTTTGGTCAGATTCTTGTTACGGCAGAAGTATCGTAGCGAACAAAAGGGAAAAACCTCATAATTTATTAAGGTATGTTTTATTTTTATTTGGGAAACAAACAGTAAAATTTAACAATTAAACAAGTATATACCTATAACTAAACAAAAACCAGTAAAGTTTCCACAGTTACACATGCACGTGACATAACTTCTAGTGTGAGCAGAAAAATAGAAAAGAGAAAACCAATCGACAGCAAAGAGACAAAACAGAAATATGAAGTAAAATTAAATTAAAATAATTTAACAAATTAAATGTTAATGCAACAGACTTTTAACTTCTTTTAAGAAAGATGGGAGTGAAACATTAAAAATGTCCACTACCTTACAAATTTCATTGTGGGTACATCACGATCTGGGTATAAATGAATTCATCGCATAGTTAGTTTTATATATTTGGGTAGAAAATCACTACATAGTATAAAACAAAGTCGCTTTCTCTGTCCCTATGTCCCTCCCTTTGTACGCTTAAATCTTTAAAACTACGCAACGGATTTTGATGCGGTTTTTTTTAATAGATAGAGGGATTCAAGAGAAAGGTTTATATGTATAATACATGCATAATATACTTAAGAATAATCCACAATAACCAATTTCCCGTGCGGAGCCGGGGCGGGTCGCTAGTAAACAATAAACTCTGGAACTCGTACGCGGACAACGTATGCCAAAATGGCCTAAGAGAAACGGAGAATTTACTAAGGCTCTTATTAATTTGTATAGAAAAGCTTGATCCCTCAAAGTTCGTCTAAGTTTCAATGATTCCACTTTATCAAAATCAAAATCAGGCCATCTATAATTTATGTATTTCAAGAATTTTTCTTGGATCCTTTCTATACTATTAGAGTAAGCAGGGCTGTGTCCTAGCACCTACTTTGTTTTCCCTATACTTTTCTTTTGTAATGCGAGACGCAGCTAGGGCTTGTAATGACCAGATTGAGATTAACTCCAGAACTGACAAGAGTATTTTTGATCTTTCCCGTTTCAGAGCTAAACGAAAAGTTGTAAAACTGCCTGTACTGGATGTACTATACGCGGACGATGTTTGCTTAATGGCTGATTCTCTTGAGTCACTTCAGACCTATGTTGACTCTTTACACCAAGCATGCCATAAATTTGGACTAGTTATCAGCACTAGTAAGACCCAAGTGCTAAAACAGCCCCCAAGAGGTTATACCGGGGATCCAACGAGCGTTACTTTGAATGGTACGGCTTTGGAAGAAGTTACAAACTTCAAATACTAGGTAGCCGACTAAGAAATTACAATCTTTTGTCATCTGAAATTCGGGCCCGGATAACTGGTGCGGCAGCAGTAAACTCAAAAGTCGTGTTTGGAACTCACACGATCTTAAACTGCAAACAAAAATCTCAGTCTACAAAGCAATCGTTCTGCCCACTTTACTGTACTGAGTGCTGGTGCTGCTACAAAGCAGAAAGCAATCGTTCTGCCCACTTTACTGTACTGAGTGCTGGTGCTGCTACAAAGCAGATATCAGACACGTTCCATCTTAAATGTCTAAGATCCATTCTGCGCGTCAAGTGGCAGGACCGAGTTCCAAACACCGAAATTCTCCATCGTACGGGATTGGCTGGAGTTGAATCGCTCATTATGAAACACCAACTCAGATGGTGTGGTCATATAGTTCGCGTGGATGATGGCAGATTGCCTAGGGCAGTCTTCTACTCTGAGCTTTCAGGTGGTAAGCGAAAGCAGGGTGGGCAATACCTACGTTACAAAGACTTCCTCAAGCGTACTCTTGTGGCTTGTAACATCCCGACAGATAGTTGGAAGGAGCGCGCTCGTCTTAGACCGGAATGGCGTCATACCGTACACACTAATGTGGACCGTTTTGAAACAATGCGTCTTGAAGATCTAGACGTCAAGCGCCAGGTACGGAAGACTAGACCGAAACCCTCCTATGCCTATACTTACGATTCATCTGGTTGACTCTATTGCGCATCTTGTGATCGTATTTTTAAAACAAAATTCGGCTTTGCAAGTTACATCAGGGCCCACTACAACAGCAACAACCCTACATAGGCATTCTGGAGTCGCCGTCACGGGATACGGTGTGGAGGACATGATGATGATTAGAGTAAACCGCATAATTTGGGTTCCAAACAGTAGAAGCTTTGAATGTCATGCACATTGCCTGACTTAAAGATTAGCACAACAAAAGATCTTTTCCAAAGAAGTGGTAGTTTGCCGCTTTTTACAGATAAACTAAAAAGCAAAAATACTGGCAATGCAAGTACATCATGATATTCACGTAAAAATGTTGCAGATAGACCATCTGGACCGCGACCCTTGGTAATATCTAAAGACTTTAAATATTTCCGTACGATTCCAACAGACAGCCCAACCGTGCTTAAATCAACCAAAGATGGATGCGAATCGAAATCAACTACACCGGGGTCATCGTAGGGTGGCTCAATTAATATTGTTGGAAGTACCTATTAAATAAATTAATAATTTGCTCACCCTCTGATGCTTGATCGGAGCCTAAGAACATAGAATCTGGCAGTTCATGACCCGATAAATTTTTGGGCGTTAACAAATGACCTTCTATGAATGATCTTCTAGCCCACTGGTCTCTAGCTTGCTGTTCATCTTCCAATTTGGAACTACCTACAAGCCTTCAAGTCACTTAAAGTAGACTGCGATACCTGTAAGGAATTTATGATCTGCTCCGCCTTGCTCAATTTACCCTTAACTTTTTCATGTCCAGTTGATATATTCCATAGATAATTTAATTTTTCGAAGTTCCGATTTCAACGATTCCAGTTCCGATGAAAATAAAGCCTTAATTGACGATTCAATGTCCCTTTTGAACTCGTTTTTAAATTCTTCCTTAAACTTGGTAATCTCGCTACGAACCATTTCCGGAATACTCGACAGTACATCGCCACTTGAACCAGCCTCGAAATCTTTAGCTTTAACTTTGGAAGCTTTTGTAATCTTAGAAACAGTTTTCTTCGGTCTGGTTGACTTTGGGTTAGTGCCCGTCTTCTTAGTAGTTTTCAAATCAGTGCATGATGGACAACTCCAATTCAAATAAAAATCATCACCAATCGCTTCATCCTCCGGAATGAAGTATACCAATATTTCGATGGGCCGCGTCCATGCAACTTTGGTCCAGTGGTCAACACACCCGCACGCCAATGTGCGCGCGCAGGCTCAAATCCACTCCGGCGCGCAACAAAAACACCAAAACAACTTCTCAAGCGCTCAGCTCCCCGCGCCGCTGCCGCCGTTGCTGACCAACGTCAGCGACTTTGACGTTCAAAGAACGTATTGCGGACTCCGAAGATCTGGTATCTCACTCCCGCCGCCCTCTGGGTGGAGCCTGCCGTAAGACCCCCACAAGATAATAAGAGAGGCACCGAAGTCAGGCAAACAACCAATCACAAATTAAAATACGCAATTTTTGAATTTATCACTATGATAACCAAATACACGACCGCTCATAACTAAAACTCGAACTCAACTCTTTTTAAAAATTAGAACCTAAAACCTTGTAATGTTATATTAGGTACTACGTTTTCTTACGTTACATTGTGTGGCGTAGCAATATGCGGGTAATGACATAATAATAATCTTCTGAGAAGAGGTGTGAAATAAGCTTTATGCACACATAATAATAATACGAGTATATGTTTATTTGCTAGACATCACAACACAGAATGTCCACGATCAAAGTCTCCGCGAGCAGCAGAGCAGCAAACAAAACCTCGCGAGTGACCTGGTGGACAATGTGCCGCGATACGCGGCGCCGTGTAATATCAATACCGTAAACCGAAAGCAAATAGACTGGGTCACACCGGTGACGCCGCCGTATCCGTCGTAGAGTCCAAACAAAGGTGAGGCAATGGTGCTAGGGGCAGGAGGGCAGGATTTGGGGAGGGGGACCCTAAAAAACTGATACAGCAGAAGACCTTCCTAGAGCCGAGCAGCCCGGCCGTAGCCGCCGCCCCGGAGTAATCACCTCACTGGTAGGTATTTATCGTCCGCCGAGCAAACAAAACAAGCACGTTCAGTCAGTTCACTTTGACACGATATGTATCGATTTTCCTAGCGACTTTCAGACGGCCTCCGAACACGTCTATATGGTACGTGAGCCGTAACTATCACTAAAACCTTCGAAAAATAACCGATGGCGCGGATTTTACTCAATTATAAATCAAATTTCAAAATGCGAGCTATAGCTACCGAACGTCATCTTGCCGTGACCAAGACACAATGTTCATTTTACATTTCACAACACTGACATTTGCGTTCCGTTACGTGTTGGTTATAAAAACAGAATACAAAATTCCACAGAAAATAAAACAAATAAACTGTACTTTACACTCTAGCTAGAAGAACCACCTATACATAAAACTACGTGCGTAAGTACCTATCTAATGTTTACTTGTTCGGTTATTAATTTGATTTTTATCATTATTATTATGTAGTTTTTCCTATTATGCATAATTGTTAAATTTTGTTATATCTGTTGTGTTGTGATGTCCCCCATAAATAAATATTTATGATTTCACTTTCTTCATAAATTTTGTACTTACATTTTAATGTCCTTATGTCTTCCTAAGTCATTCCTTATAATAAAGTAAGTTTAAAGACAGACGTAGCAACGTCTGCCTTCGAAGCACAGGGTCGCGGGTTCGAAGTTGGAGCCAAATAAGTTAATTCAATTCGTGAGATAAGCACTTTGATAAGCACTTTTTTTGCTTATGAACTTCTTCTATATTTTATTCGAATTTAAAGTAGGTATATTCACTCTATTCGTAGGAATTTATTACTATACCCCAGTAAACTAGAACTGCGAACAAAGAAAGAAAAAATATTAGACTGTGATAAAAAACAACCTAAGCCTTCCTTTGGACGTCTTAAGAGGCAAACTAGTGAATAAACAGCCACGTTCACCTGTGTAACGATTAATTTCTATTCTTTCATTTTCATATCTCTTCTCAAAAGCCCGACCAGAGAAATAAAAAATCGCCATATTGCAGAATTTCAAGGGAATTTGTTGCCATAAACACAAAAATATACACGTGGCGCTCCCAAAGCAGGTTTTTTTATTTCTCTGGTTAGGGTTCAAAAAGAGGAAGTGAAAAATAAAGAAGAGAAAGGAATTGTTTAACTTGCTATTGATAGAATATAAAGTCGGAAAACCACAAATTTAAAAGCCAGATAAGTCGAATTTCACTTAAATGTTATCCCAAATAATCATTATACTATAAAATTAAGCAATCCAACAAGTAAGCATGGACACCAGCATGCAAGCAAGTGAGAAGACATGCAGGCAAGGATACAGTAAGGCATGCAAGCAAACATGCAAACAAACATGCGGGCAAGCAAGCACAAGCAAGCATGCATAAAATATGTCAACCGAACCCACGAACCCATCGAAACTTATGTACCAATCGATGATATTGTTTAGAAAATTATTCTCCTGTGTAATTTATTTAAGTGATAATGAAGTTCTGTCAAAGAAACATATAAAATTGGAGCTTATCATTGTATGAAATTTTTTCGGTCAATTAAATTGCCTCGCGTAGAGTGGACGGACGCTTTACGATAATTTGGTGTGCATCTGGATTGAGGGCCCATTTTTTTAAAGTTTACAAAACGATTTGAGATTTATAGGGGATTTAATAAAGAATAGTAAAAACATGAAGCACAGGGTCACGAATTTCTAAAACATAAATTGGAACTGTGGTGATTAAATAGCTTGGGCTCTCAATCCAGATGCTCGGCTAAAATGGCATATTTCAAATCTCAAAAAGTACAACCTCTGGGTTTATAATTTTCATTTCAGCATTTAGTTAAGAATTTCTAAAATATGTATATAAATTCTTAAATTTGTATAATATGATTTACATATTAATATTACGATTTATCTTGGGCCCTCAATCCAGACATATCTGGATTGAGGGCCCAATATTTGACTTGCAAAACATTAATTTATATAAAGAAATACATAAATATGACTTCAATATGTTATATTTAGACACCTATGTGAATTCCTAAAAGATAAATAATGACACAAAAGTTAATTGTTTAAAAGTAAATCACGATCGAAAATAATCGAAATTTACCAAAACGTCTGAACTGAGAGCCCAATATTTTCGGCTTTATCGACTAGGCTCACCCTCATAGATCACCAGTAATTAGAATACGTTCTTTTAGAAAATTTAAACTAAAAGATTATAAATAATCCGTTCTTCTAAATTGCATACTTTAAGAGAAAATCGGTTTTCAATTTTTTATATGAGAAAAAATTGTAGGGTGGATATGATTTCGTGCTTTTTTGGAGACTAATCCGTATGTACAATATAATACAAAAATATACTTTATTGACACCAAACAGAAACACAACACATATACAGAAAAACAGAACAAAACAGAAGAGTCAAAAGGCGGCCTTATTGCTGAGGTAGCAATTTCTACCAGGAAACTTTTGGGTATGAAAATAGCGTAGGTAAACGTTATGCGGGTTGGTTTGCTGTTTTATACAGAGTAGGTTTTGAAATAAACTAAAATTCAACTTAACCAACATTAAATAAAATACTTAAAAAATAATAATACTTTACACAAATAGCTATGAATAGTGCGCTATAACGCGCATTTTAAAGAACTCGGGTGAAGGGGCTCGCCTGGCCGACTCAGGAAGATCATTCCATAAACATGAGTTGCATGGAGTAAAATTTTGTAGAATGAAGGGGCATGTTAAGTAACAGTCTTTTACACGAACGAAGATTACGGCACTAAGCGAAAAACGAAAATATCTTTGAGATAAGAAGGAGAATTGGGGTTGAAGAGAACAGAATATAGAAGAAAAAGTATGTGACAGTTCCTTCGGTGGCGGATGGGCAGCCACTGAAGTATGTACTCTCATACAAGGTATTTTTTAAACGACTAAGTAAATATTTGTTGCTCGATCTGTCATAAGCAATTGTGATTTATATGCAGCGATTTGTTGTCAACGTAAGTAAGTAGGTACCTAGATCACATTAATATTGCCTATTTTCATTTAACGAATATCATTTCAAGTCATCTGTTTTTCCTACGCACCCGATGTAAAGAAAAAAGGCCATTACAGTCAATCTTGATAAAATTGTAGGTGATCTGTAGGTACATATAAAACAAAGTCGTGTTATTTACAATATTTTGTAACTCGGGAACGGCTGCACGGATTTTAATGATCTTTGATTTAATTAAGTACTTATCTGTGAATCGGATTCTAATTGGTCAGTTTCGTGGATTTGTCATCGTCCCTAACCCTAACTCGTCAGACAAGTAAAATGTAAATAAAGTAATTATCACTACATAGTATAAAACAAAGTCGCTTTCTCCGTCCCTATGTCCCTATGTATGCGTAAATCTTTAAAACTACGCAACGGATTTTGATGCGGTTTTTTTAATAGATAGAGTGATTCAAGAGGAAGCTTTATATGTATAATACATGCATAATATACTTAAGAATAACCCACAATAACCATTTTCCCGTGCGGAGCCGGGGCGGGTCGCTAGTCTAAAATAAAAGTAAGTTATATTTTAAAAAGTTATAAGCATAAAAAAACCCAAGCCATTAAATATCTGGGGTGTAGTCAAAACTGAAAATAACAATATCTTTTACTTGCTTCTCTGAAAGAAACTGTTTCTTAAGCTTGTATTATATGTGTATTTTTACTGTCCCTTTCAATGGAGTATATAGTTTTTTTATGTTACCAACCGTGTTTAATTTATGAAAATAAATAATGCTATTATCTGCAAGGGTAAGACTTTCTGTCCGAAAAAGTAACAAAATCATATCCACCCTACAATTTTTTCTCATATAAAAAATTGAAAACCGATTTTCTCTTAAAGTATGCAATTTAGAAGAACGGATTATTTATAATCTTTTAGTTTAAATTTTCTAAAAGAACGTATTCTAATTACTGGTGATCTATGAGGGTGAGCCTAGTCGATAAAGCCGAAAATATTGGGCTCTCAGTTCAGACGTTTTGGTAAATTTCGATTATTTTCGATCGTGATTTACTTTTAAACAATTAACTTTTGTGTCATTATTTATCTTTTAGGAATTCACATAGGTGTCTAAATATAACATATTGAAGTCATATTTATGTATTTCTTTATATAAATTAATGTTTTGCAAGTCAAATATTGGGCCCTCAATCCAGATATGTCTGGATTGAGGGCCCAAGATAAATCGTAATATTAATATGTAAATCATATTATACAAATTTAAGAATTTATATACATATTTTAGAAATTCTTAACTAAATGCTGAAATGAAAATTATAAACCCAGAGGTTGTACTTTTTGAGATTTGAAATATGCCATTTTAGCCGAGCATCTGGATTGAGAGCCCAAGCTATTTAATCACCACAGTTCCAATTTATGTTTTAGAAATTCGTGACCCTGTGCTTCATGTTTTTACTATTCTTTATTAAATCCCCTATAAATCTCAAATCGTTTTGTAAACTTTAAAAAAATGGGCCCTCAATCCAGATGCACACGAAAAC
>OX419605.1:10613837-10651946 GCA_948473455.1 Teleiodes luculella
TTACGATAATTTGTATCATAGTGTGCCCGATTGTACATATTCAAATCAATCAAATCAAATATATTTATTTCGGACCAGATCCATAGGTGTTAGTAACAATTCATAGCTTAACCTAATGTTAGTTGTACATAATTTAATTTAAGCATACGCCGGTGTGTTTGCCGGTCGCATGCAGACTCATCCACCGCTGAAAGAGCGGGGAGTCCCACCGGTTAGCCAACGCGTCCAGGATGGTGTTCGGGGCGCCGCGCACGCGTGCGAGGAGCGAGGCGCTGCGCTTGCGTATGATTGCATAGAAGCAATCCGTGTGCGCCTCAGCAAACATAGTCGACGCGCTGCAATAACGCGGCAGCCCAAACAACACCCTAAACGCGTTGTTATATTGAACCCGCAGAGTCCCGTACACTCGCTGTGTGTAGTTGACCCATAGACTGCACGTGTAGAAAGACTGACAATAGGCTTTAAATAGGGTCAGTTTAACTTGTGTACTACAACGTGCGAATCTACGGGCCAACATATTGCAGCGCACACATAGAGCCCTCCGTTCCCTCTCTATGTCCAGATCATCGCTCAGAACGTCTGTGACCCAGTGACCCAAATACTTGAACTGCTGAACTAGCTTCAGTGGTGTCCCGCCAAGTGTCAGTGAAGTTGGTATATTATAACACTTTTTACCAGCTTTGAATACCATGATTTCGCTCTTAGCAGCATTATATTTAAGTCCATGGGTCACAGCATACTGTTCACACATTTTTAAAAGTTTTCGTAGGGCACCCACCGATGGGCTCAGCAGCACCATATCATCAGCGTAACTGATATTATTTACGCACACACCGTCCACGTGACAACCGATTTTGGTACTGCTGAGCTCAACGATTAACCGGTTTATGTACAGGTTAAAGAGTCTGGGTGAGCTCAACCCTCCCTGCCTCACCCCGCACTCCAACCCATACACGTCCGAGTGTACCCCTCCCCACTTTACACTGTTCTTTTGGTTGTTGTACCAATACTCAAACAACTTTGTGACTTCTGGAGGCACGTTTGATTCATTCCGCAACTTTTGCCACAAAACGTCATAAGACACGACGTCAAATGCCTTCGACAAATCCAAAAAACAGGCATAGACTGGAGTCTTTCTCGCTGTATAATACTGGACAGTCTGCTTGAGGCACAAAATTGCAGATTCTATAGATAAACCCGGTCTAAAACCAAATTGTGCGTCGTGCAAATTGACATTTCTAGCAAGATGTTTGTCCAGCAGGCTGTCCAGTACCTTAGCTATCACAGCGGCTAGCGATATAGGCCTGTAGTTGGAGATATCGGAGGCATCCCCCGTTTTATTCTTGACAATTGGTACAACAACCGTATACATTAAATCATCGGGTAGATACGAATGACTTACACAAAAGTTCAACAACATAGCCAAAACTCGAGGCAAGTGCACTCCCGCAAACTTCAGGTGCTCGATGCTGAGGCTATCATATCCAGGAGACTTCCCCCTTGACGTTTTTCTAATGACCGATGCAACTTCCTTTGCTAGAAACCTAACCTTAAGGTCTCCTGTGACTGCCCCAGCATCGAACTCCCGTGACGATGCGCGAGTGGCGGCTGTATCCTGAAATGTCGCTGAAATGCATTAGCGATGTGTACGGGCTCATGCGCACCCCCCACACTCACAGGTAGACTCGGTTTAGGATTTAATTTATTAGTATTTTTCCAAAACTTCGAGAAATCTTTTTTAGCGTGATTTTTTGCAATCATATCCATTTTGATTTGTGTTTCGTTGTCCTGGCAGTATTTCAACTTAGCCTTAAAGTTATTTCTCGATTCACACATTTTATTGTACAAGTACCCGGAATTTGGTTTTCTGTAAAGCACCCACTGCTGAAACCAAAAACGAGCCTCCCTGTGAGCGACACTAACATATTTATTCCAGCCCGTGACATACCTATACCTTTTTCGAGATTTTTCATTATAACAACTAACTGCTGCATCAGTAAGTATTGATACAATTTGCTTGTATAAAGTATTTATAACAAGTTTAATATGTTGATATTACCTACGCTCTAACTCAAATTTAAAAATCATATTATTATATTATGTCCCTTTCATGTAGGTAGGTAGGTACTAAGAACGAAAAGGAACAGGTGATTGTCAACTCAAATTTAAAGACGTCAAACATCGATTTTACGCGTAGTTCGCACTAATTTAGCAGGCATTTAAAAACATCCCGACTAAATTAAGCTGAATTTGACAGCTGCGCTGCTTATTTTAAATACCATTCATTCAAAATTAAATTCATTCATCTCCCATCCTTTTCGATTCCCATATGAATAATAATAATAATAATTAATTAATATGTGGGACATCTCACACACGGCCATCTGACCCCAAACTAGGCAGAGCCTGTACTATGGGTGTCAGACAGCTGATATACCATACAAATATAAATAAACAACATCCAGACACAAGGCAAACACAAGTGCTCATCGCACGAATGTTTGCTCTGGGCGGGATTCGAACCCGCGACCTTGTGCTTCGTAGGCAAACGTACTGCCAACTAGGCTACGAGGCCGTCGTCGTCGTGAATGAAAGAGCAGTTGTACCTAGCGATACATCGCATTCAATATTCAGACTACCTTAAAATTGAATTAGACCACCTTCTTATTACACTTGTCTTGATATCGCATGCTAACTCATTTGCAAGGCGACCGGCGTCGATGACGGTTGTCTGTCGTGAGTCATGTGAAAACTTACGAAGACCCAGGAAATCGGCCCAAGCCCCAAAAAATAAATATGGCATGTCACGGAATCAAAAAATACTAAAAGAACTTCCTTTTCAATACTTAATAATACATATTTATATTGTATTCCATAGATTTCCAGAATGTTATTAATACAATACTAAAAATTTAATCAATTTAAGAATGTATTGTGTTGTTCATAAATTCATCCACGGTAATAGAAACATTTTGTGATTAAAATGTTTTTATTATTTTGTTCGATCTTTATATATTTCATATACACACGCCCTTGTGTATGCAAGGCGCTGCTACGCACGACCTCGCTCTGCGGCTGCCGAGCGCGGACTGAACGGTCTAAGCGTGCTAAGTCTTAATGCCACATTTACACTCAGCCCTTGCCACTGCTCCTGCCGTTGTCGGAAATATTGCCTAAAATACTTCTGCGGCATTATTAAGGCGAGTGAGTGTTCACACTCAGCCCTCGTACTCCTTTACCCAACGACTCGCAACGATGGCGGATATCGAAACTGTTGCGGCGACAACATTATGTCTGCTGAGTATCTATAACTACATGCATATTTTAAAAAGAAATCAAAACATATCGATCGACGCCGTCGTCGTCGGGGTAAAGCCTGACCAAAGAAATAAAAAACCTGCTCGGGGGGTGCCACGTGTATATTTTTTTGTCGTTGGCAACAATTTCCATTATATAATTAGTTCCATTGAAATTCCGCCATATGGCGAGGTTTTTTATTTCTTTGAAATTCATAGAAATAGAACGCCGTAAGTACCGATTACTACAAATTCGAGGGCTGAATGTAAACAGTCACTCGCGCTCGCGCTGCCCGTCCTTTGACTTCCGCCCGAAAAACCGACACTCGAGGGAGCGCCGGGCAATAGCAGCGGCATGAGCAGTGGCAGCGCGAGTCACCTATTTACATACTCACGCTGCCCACTTCCCTCCTCACTTCCCTGCCCAACAGGGCTGAGTGTAAATGTGGTATTATTACACGGTGCGATGTATCGCATGCTTATTCAGTCAAGGTCAGTTAGCACGGTTGAATCCACTCGATCGGCCTATTTAGATTCGCTCGCCAGCGCTCGCACGGTGCGGACGTGCCTTGTGAGTTCTGTCACTCGGATTATCTCTCCATTGTTTCGCCTCTCGAGGCTATTGTGTTCAGTCTTTATTGTTTCTGCCGGCTGCTTTTGTTAAAGCGGCAGGTAGAGGCCCTATCGAGTGAACAAAGGTAACGGTCCCCGTGGTATTTTTCGGCGGATACCTGTGCCGCAACTCTGGCTTAAGGTGTGTACGCAAGGTGTTTGAAAAATTCACACGTGCGCGCAGACCCAGGTGATAACGCAAGCCGTGGGTGCGACCCGACCTCGCCCGTTTGTCTCCTGACAAACAACGTCGGAAGAGCCCTAGTGGAGCGTTTGGGGGACTTATCCCGAACTGCTCTGCTAGCTGCTTTCCCCTTTTAGGTACCTTTTTCGCCCGGACGGCACTTCTGTCCGTCTCGGGTGGGCTAGGTAGGGCCCTCCGGACAATAAGACTGCCGGAGGGGAAACTCAGATAGTAGGGCTCACGCAGTAGGTCACACCCTGCCTCCCGTTCTCGGCTCGCAGGAACACACCGTCCCTTACCCCTGGGCCTTCTGCCTGGGGGACGCGATTCCTAACCTTTGCTTTGGTGCCGGTGCAGTTTCTACGCGCTTCTTCTGCCCGGTAAGTTTAGGGAAGCGCTCTCACTTTTGTAAGTGAGTTTTCTCTAAATTAAATTCCGTAGCTAGGGCTTTGGCTGCTCTTTCGGCTATTGTATCGTCCCCCTCACTCGCGATGTCGCAGGAGCAGGAGATGTACATCTATCGTATGATAGATGAGTCTCCTGCTCTCGCCGGCCGGTTGGCCAAATACATCTCCTCGCGCCCTCAGTGCATCCTTGACGAGGAGCGCGCGCTCTCCGTCTCCCCTGTCCCAGGCTCTCGAGCCTTCTCAACCGACCCCGATCCCGACCATCCCCGTCTACGCCGCACCGTCGACGTCGGCGCAGGGCGACGCCCTAACCTTCCCTCCCGGGTTCGATCCCGAGATGGAGGTTGAGGCGGCGCCCTCCGCCGATAGTGACTCCTCCGCCTCCTCTTCTGAGGAGGAGGGCGAGTTCACGACGGTGGGGAAGGCGAAACGCCCCAGGAAGGCCTCCTCCAAGGCCCCTGCCCCAAAAGCTATTCGGGACGCCCAAGGCGCCCCCCGAAAAGTCCCGGCCCCTAAAAAGGCCACACTCACTTCCGCCGCCCCCTCTCTCTCTTCTCGCCCTCCGCCTCCTGTGTTCATCCGGAACAAGGATGCGTGGTCAAACATCTCGTCGGCCTGTATTGAGGTCAAAATCAATCTCGACTGACGAAGTCAAGAGCGATCTCCTCGCCCAAAAACTTCCGGTTCGGAAGGTAAGTCGCCTGTCTAGCCACAGGAACGGCAAGGTGTACGATATCGTCCACGTTAGTCTGGACGACTCCCCCGATGGCAAGGCCATCTTCAATATTAAGACCGTCTGTGGTCTCTCAGGGCTCACTGTGGAGCCGCCGCATAAGACCGGCGTCCCTTCCCAGTGCCACCGCTGCCAATTCTTTGGCCACTCGGCCCTCCATTGTCAGGTTAAACCTAGGTGCGTCAAGTGCCTAGGCGATCACGGCACCGCCGAGTGCACCCGCCCCAAACGTGGAGAGGACGTCTCTGAGACCGCTCCTCCCGGTTGCGTCAACTGCGGGGTCGAGGGACACACCGCGAACTATCGCGGTTGCCCCAAGGCCCCAAAGCCGAAGCCCGGGGTGATCGGGCGCAGAGCTGCCCCTACTCCCGCCCCCAAACCCCGCACCCAATCCAAGCCCTCGCCCCCGGCAACTGACAAGTTGAAGTTCCCGGGTCTTAGGCCCTCCCAGGCCTCGCAGGGCACTCCCGCTCCCACACAAACGTCGTCGGCCCCTTCGGCCAGCCCCCACCGTCCCCCTGCGGTAGTTCCCTCCTCTCAGGGGAGGCCTACGCTTGCCCAAATAGTGGCGAAACCCTCAAAGCCCTCCCAGGCTAAGAAGGCGCCCTCTCCTCCCTCTCAGGCTAAGAAGGCCTCCTCTCAGAATGTTCGCTACAAGGAGTATGATCCTTCGTCTAGCCTAAACATGTCTGAGAGCATCTCATTCATGACGGGCATCCTCCCGCAGGTCGATTTTGGCCAAATTGAGAGATGCGCTAATCTCCTCAGAGCCAACATGGGCGATCCAATGGCCTGGATGTATATCTTCGCCGATTTCCTCCCCGTCCTCGAATCCATGAGGCACATTATCTTGTCTAATTAATTATGGATCTTGGTCTTAACTCTAATAGTCGTCGCATCAAACCCCACTCCTTAAGGACTGGTTTCTTTAACATCCAAGGCATGAACGGTAAGCGAGATGATCTCGCTACCTTTATTCGAGACTACAACCTCGATATTGTCATGCTCCAAGAAACCTTTCTCAAACCCTCTTCCCGCTGTCCGCGTATTGCGGGCTTCATTACTGTCCGTAACGATCGCACCGATGCAGGCCTTGGTGGCACTCTTATTTACTACAAGCGATCTCTCCATTGTGTCCCGACACACCCCCGCTTCAATTTATTAAAGCCTCTTGTTGCCGCATTGGCATGACGGGCCATCAGTCCATTACCCTGGTTTCGGCGTATTTGTCGCCTTCTAACAACAGATCCCTCGTTCGATCCGACATCGAAGCGCTACTTGGCCTGAGCGACTCCGTTATTATAACGGGAGACCTCAACGCTAAGCATCACGCTTGGAACAGTCGGGTCATCACGCCTCGTGGCGCTCAACTTTTCAATCTCGCCGAACTTCTCGGTTTCGATGTGGTTGGCCCCAACGAACCCACTCACTATCCTGACAACCTCAACCACCAACCAGACGTCCTTGACGTTGCACTGCTAAAGAACGTACGTTTACGTATGAGTGATTTAGCAGTACGACATGAACTCCAATCCGACCATCGCCCTGTTCTAATGGGCCTTGACTCGAGGACTTTCACTCCTTCTCCTGACGATCCCAGCCCGACCAAGACTATAGTGAACTGGGAAGCAGTCCATAATGCTATGGGCTCTCTCCAGTCCACTTATCTCGACAATATTCCTACCGACTTGTCTACCCCCGATGACATCGACCGCGCAATCGACTGTGTCTCGAAGCACATACAGCTGGCAGTGAGCAACTGCTCACGACAGGTTCCTATCCGGCCCGACGGCCGGTTTGACCTGCCGCCGGATGTACGTGCTTTGAGAACAGCACGAAACGCCGCCATACGCGCCTATGATCGCTATCCCACCGAAGATAACCGAAGGACTATGCGCTTCCTGCACCGCGAGTTGCTGGCGCAAGTAGCCCTTGCACGGAATGATCGGTGGGAAAAGTTCCTAGGCAAACTTGAACCCTCACATACGACCTTCTGGAAAACTGCCCGTTCGTTTAGAGCGCCCGCAGTAGCGCCCATGCCCCCACTTATCCGACCTAACCAGCCACCCGCCTTCGATGATGACGAGAAGGCGGAGTGCCTGGCTGACAGCCCTGCCGCACAGTGCACTCCCAGCGCACTCCCTGCTGACCCCGACTTTCTCAATGAGGTCTCTGTCGAACTCAATCGCAGAGCCTCTCTTCCCCCATCCAGTCCACCTCTTCCCCGCATCACGGAGAAAGAGGTGAAGCAACTTCTCAAGGGCCTACCTAAGCGTAAGTCCCCAGGGTCGGATGGCATCACCAACCGAATCCTGAAAGTCTTACCTGACAAACTAGTCACCATCCTCACCAACATTTTCAATGCCGCTATGGACGCATGCATCTTTCCACAAGCGTGGAAGGAAGCTATCGTCATCGGCATTCACAAACCCGGTAAGCCTACCAACAATCCTACTTCCTACCGCTCGATCAGTTTACTCATTAATATGGGTAAAATGTACGAGAAACTCATCCTTTACCGCTTGACTGACCATATTGACGCCAACAACCTTCTCCCTAACGAGCAGTTTGGCTTTCGTGCCAAACACTCGTGTGTCCAACAAGTCCACCGTATAGTGGAAGAAGTTTACGACCATTTACTAAAACCCAAACCCCGACCTTCCGGAGCCGTTTTCCTAGACGTAGCGAAAGCGTTTGAGAAAGTCTGGCACGAGGGCTTGATTTACAAGCTCTATAGTCTTGAAGTGCCAGATCGTCTCGTACACATCTTACGAGACTTTTTGTCGAATTTCGCTGCAGATACGAAGGCGTGCTCTCGACCCCACGACCTATCCGGGCCGGAGTCCCTCAAGGCTCCGTCCTCGCTCCGACCTTATTCTCACTGTATACTAGTGACATGCCGTCCTGCATTCCGGCCACTAGTTATACGAAACTCGCACTGTACGCAGATGACACTGCGTTATACACATCCCATCCCAATCCCACAAAAATCGCCAAGAGACTCCAAGAAGCGGCCGACGCCCTCGGGCAGTGGTTCCGCAAATGGAGAATCGAGGTGAACCCCGACAAAAGTTCCGCGATCATTTTCACTCGCGGACCTTATCCTACGCTCCCCCCAATTACTCTCCTCGATCAACCAGTTCCCTGGGAGAGACAGGTGAAGTACTTGGGAGTCATCCTTGACTCTGCCCTTCGCTTTGGCCCTCACATCCAGTCTGTTCGCAATCGTGCCGCCTCTGCTCTCGGCCTCTTGCACCCCATGATTGGGAAACGCAGTAAAATGTCGCTTAGAAATAAGCTCAGACTTTACTTAGCGTGCATCCGTCCTATCATGACTTACGCCAGCGTAGTCTTTGCGCACTCTGCGCCCACGCACATCCATAAGCTTCAAGTTATTCAAAACCGGTTCCTCCGCCGGGCTACTGGTTGTCCTTGGTTCGTTCGTAACATCGACCTTCATGTCGATACCGAACTCCCTTCCATTAGTGGCTTCATGAAGGAAGCATCCAAATGCTACTTTGATGAAGGCCCTTCCCATCCCAATCCGTATGTTGTCAAGTGTACGGGCTATTTCCCGCACCCCACTACGCGGTTCCGCCGCCGCCGTCCCAAACATATCCTTTCCGAACGTGACGACGAAATCACTGATGCAGTTAAAGCAGTCAAAGAATTTAGATTACACCTTACAGAATGCCCTTCTGGTAGTGAATACCCTTCAGGTAACAATTACCCTTCAGGTAACAACGCCCGCACCCGCCGGCGGGGGCGCGGCCAGAACCAAAATCAAAATTGAAAATCAGAGACGGAGCCCCTCAGGCGTCGTCTCCTTCACGATATTTTCAATATCAACGCGCTAGGCCGTGGTCCGAGGCTCCCTCGAGCCGCCCCTAGACGCGTTGGTATATGACTTTTTTGGGGTAGAGTCTTCCACTCCCCCGCCAGTCCGGTGAAGCTTGATTTGTCGTACCTTTTCGACACAAGCATAGGTCAATTCAAAAAAAAAAAAAAGGCCTATTTAGCCAGGCTACCCTTGCTAAACCCTATTACACGTGTCTTAGTCTGAATATTGAATGCTAAATATCGCACCGTCAAATAGGGGCTTAATGAGCCCTTTGACCTATTATGGCTCGGGCTGTTCGAGCGAGGCAGCCTCGCTATGTCATATTTGCTGTCTCGTTCGGCGCGAGGCTGCTCGCTTGGTGTTAGCCACAGACATCGATGGCCACAGACGACGTCCACAAGTCCCAAGTTGGTGTGAGACGGGAGAGCGCGGGCTGCGGGATGAAATCCGACTTTATATGCAGCCTGTACCATACATAGCGCCCGCTTTCTATGGGACAGACTGCGTATAAACTCGCATTCCGCCCGTAGCCCGCTCCTTCCTGCGTCTGTGGGTACATGGCTTAATACTATTAAGCCCCTAGTTCACTAACAAACATAACGGTTGGTTAGTGTTTAAATCTCCGTTTGTCATTAATTTAGTATGAAATTCAAATGTCATATGGCTGTTTAAACATCATCTCTTGGTTGTTTGTTGGTGAACTCGGCACTTAATGTTAAAAGCGTAAAAAATATCAAATACTTATTAAGAAAATAAACTATTAAGAAAATTTTAATACAAATACAAATACAAATATTCTTTATTGCACATAAAATATTTTTACATAAAAACAACACGAACATAAATTTGCGGCAAATGGCGGCCTTATCGCTTTAAGCGATTTCTTCCAGGCAACCTTTAGGCGAGAGTAGAAACCTTCAAAAGAAAAGAAAAGGCGGTTGTGCAAATAATATAGAATAAGATTATAGTTATTAAATTAAACAGACACTATACATACGCATATACATATACATACACAAAATATATAAATACAAATATTATACATACATAAATAAGTATAGACACTACATGCAAATATATCATATTATAGAATTTTAACTTAATCTGCCGAGGAATGACGTGACGACACGCACAAGAAATGTGAGGTAGGATAAGGACAGCTAAAGTTACTATGCTAATCAACGTAGCCACTCTGCAGCTCATAGTGACGCCGGAGGAGGTTTTTGAAAACAGAGAGAGACTTGGCTTCTTGGCTTGCCTGATTGACGGCGGAAGGGAGTTCCATAACCGCGCGGCCGGGAGAAGAATTGGGTTTTGTGGGAAGGGTAGTCCAGCAGGTTCTGGTTACACAGGCGAGGCTGGCGACCGTCGGGATAGGTGCGGAACGCGAAGAGCTCCTTAAGGTAGGGAGGGGAAGTGGGATTGTGGAGGATATTGTAGAGAAGGGAGAGGGTATGGAGATTACGACGCTGTCTGATGGGCAACCACTTTAGCTTGGCTCGGTATTCCGACACGTGGTCATACTTACGCAGACCAAACACAAAGCGGATGCACATGTTTTAGAGCCTGTCTAATTTATTTAAAAGGTCTTCGTTTGCATCCAGGTAGCATGGGTCGGCGTAGTCTAGAATCCCGATGCAACAGCGATTGTGCGAGCTCAATTTTTGTGCGGATTGGTAGCACATTTCGGAGTCTTCTTAGAGAGCTCATAGAGGCAAAGATTTTCCTACTAACCTCGCCGACCTGACGCGACCAGGATAGAGTGCGATCGAAATATATGCCCAAATTTTTGACAGCGTCGCAGAAGGGAATAGGAGTACCCATGAAAAGTACGCTTGGGAGGGAGGGAAAATCGAGTGCTACCGATTATGATAGGTTAAGATTTTACCGGATTAACGGTAAGACCGTAGGAAGCAGTCCAGAATGCGATCTCCTCCAGGTCATGGTTCATGGTGGATATGCAATTATGGATATTGAGAGGGGAATCTTGAGTATAGAGCTGCAGGTCATCAGCATAAAGGTGATAGGAAGATGTTAAAGGGATGGATATAGAGTCTATGAAAAGGGAGAAAAGAAGAGGCGACAGCACGCATCCCTGAGGAACGCCAGACTCAATATCGCCCCATTCCGAGGTATTATCCTCAATTTTGATACGTTGTCGGCGTCCCGTCAGGTAGCTACGAAACCATTTGATAGCCGAGTCAGTAAGATTGAAGGTTCTGAGGAGTGCTAGGAGGACATCGAAATCAACAGTGTTGAACGCATTGCTGAAATCCAGGAGTGTAAGTAGGGTAACTTTTTGTTGCGACATGCCAAGGCGAATGTCATCAGTAACTTTGATCAAAGCCGTTACCGTGCTGTGGCCAGGACGGAAGCCGGATTGCATTGCGTTCAACAAAGAGTTTCTTTGGAGAAAGATGGACAGTTGCTGATGAACTAGCCACTCTAAAACTTTCGATAGGAACGGAAGAATGGATATGGGTCTGTAGTGAGAAAAGGAAGAGGGTTTTCTGGTCTTCGGGAGAGGGACTACCGTAGCCTGTTTCCAGGTATCAGGGAAGGCATTTGAGGATAAGGAGTGGTTGAAAATGTGTGTCAAAATCGGTAAGATGCAGTCAATTATAGGAAGGATCGTCTTTCTACTAATTGCATCCGTACCTACTGCATTAGATGATATGGATAAAATGTGCTTTTTCACATCATTTTCAGAAACCGAGGAGAAAGGGAAGGGACTAAAGGGTTTAGGGGGATCGTTTGCGAGCGAGGACAAGGTATGTGACTTAGCAGCGCCACCGAAAGAGCTTGCATTGGTGGTGAAGTGGCGGTTAAGGGAGTTAATGTCAACTTTCGTCGGTGCGTCTTGCTTCGTCTTGCCTATAGCCAAGGAACCCAGAAATCTCCAGACCTTTGCAGGATCGCCATTTTCCACACATTTTCCTTCGGCTTCACGCTGCTTCCACCGTTACCTTCAGCTGATGCAGGGTACTCAGCTGCGAGTTTCTCCACATCTCCCGCCGTAGAAATGCGGTGACGAGCTCCGTCAGCACCCAGCGCAAAAATTAGGCCCTCTCTGGTCCAGCTATTTTGGACGCCCAGCTTTAGACGAGCAGCCTTAAATACTGCGTGCCTGGCCTTAGTCAAGAACTCGGACATGGTTATACCACTGCCTTTGAGAGCTGTCTTTGCGAACCAGACACTATCGCGAATACGGGCGCTTCCGAATTCCACAAGCAGCGGCCTAGGCTTGTCCCCGTCCTTGCGCCCCAGACGATGGCAACGACTGACCATTGGATCAGTGACCTTGGGCAGCTTGAGTTTGTCTGAGGTTACTTGCAGAAAGCCAGTTATCTCCTCACTTTCAGACTTTGCCTCTTGGAGACTATGAACCAATAGGATGTTACGTCTGGAACGCATCTCCATCCTTTCACTTTCGACCGACAGCAACTCAACTTGACGCTGCAGTGTGTTCAGGGTAGACAGCACTAACCTCTGGAAGGTCTCAAATTTTGCAGCAAGAGATGAGATGGTGAGAGAAGCCTGTTCGGATTGTGTCCTCTGCAGTTCATCACGGAAGTCCTTCATGGTGGCTTGGATGTTAGATGCCATTGTAGCTACAGTCTCCTTGATGGTGGTGTCCATAACTATTGTTCTGTTCTAGGGAAAATTTGTAAAGGATAATGCTGCCATCTGGTCAGTATCACATACACAACATTTGTATAAAGTTTGAATAATTAAATTTACTTCAAAACTATTTTTAGTTTAATTTTAAATAAGAGCAAATTTTTATGTATGTTACTATTTTAACACCTACCGCCCAAAAAAACGTTTAATGTTAACTTGTAGGTAAAAAGAATATTTGTATTGTATTGTAGGTACTTACGTAAGGCAGTAATTGCAGACATAACTGAGATAAGTATCATATGTACCACAGCAGCGCCAAGTTCTGCAGTAGCAGTTGCGCTATGACACGATTCCTTAAACAAGGTGAAGTAAAGTATGGGCTCTATTATGCCCACTAGCAAATTAAAAATTGCCGAAGCCAAACAGATATAAACGAATATGTCCTTTAAATCAGGTCCCTAGAAAAAAAGGGGTTGAATTGAATTAAATCCTACTACCAGTAATATAAACGCAAAGGTTTGCGAGGACATCACACGGCCGTCTGACCCCAAACTAGGCAGAGACTGTACTGTACTAAGCTGATATACATACATATAAAAATATACCACATCCAGACACAAGTGCTCATCACGCGAATGTTTGCCCTGGGCGGGAATCGAACCCTTTGCTTCGAAGGCAGGCGCACTCCTTCTGTAGCAAGTAGACAGATTCGCAAATGGACAGATTCTTAGGTGGACGGATTAGCAACTGGGCAGAGTACCTTCACTACCGATTAGGGGCCGTCCATTAGTCACGTGAGGCTTGAAAGGGGGGGTTTGGGAGGGGTTTGACAAAAATCACGAAATATCACAAGGGGGGAGGGGGGAAGTGTTAAGATATCACGTGTATTTATTTTTTCCAATCAAAAACAACCTGCAACCTTTCTGTCTAGGCATTTTTATCACAGTCCTTAATTTCAGAATAAAATGAGGTTATACTTATACAGCTACGACCTGCATTTAAAGATAATCTTTAAAAATTTTAAGATTCTTTGCAGGTACTAAAAATACACGTGATGTTGAGTGGGGGGGTGGGGGGTAGTCTTAAACCTCACCACGTATCACCAAGGGGGAGGGGGGGTTAAAAAATGCTAAAAAAAAAATCACGTGATTAATGGACGGCCCCTTAGGCTACGGGTTAGTCGTCATGGATCATGGATGGTTGGATGTATGGATGTTTGTCCCTCTTTCATGCAAAGACTACTGAATGGATTTTAATGATTTACTATAATAATGGATTTTGATGAAACTTTTCAATAATAATATGGGTTGCCTGGAAAATTTGCTACTTTAGCAATAAGGCCGCCCATTTGTAACGTATATTATTGTAACTGTATTTCTTGTAATTTATTACTGGTGTGCAACAAAGTATAATTATATTCTATTCTAAAGATTATACATCAGCATTACACAGACTGTCTTCTACCGCGGGGAAATTACTCATTCCCACGGGAAAAACAGCGAGCGGAGCCGCGGGGCGAAAAGCTAGTAAATATACCTACAGGGCGTCCCACGGCAATGCCACATGGAGGGAAAGTACCTTAGATAATTGTGGATAGAACATTTTACTGAAAGAAGACTTTTTTTTTTTTCAAAAAACTATAAAAACTGCATTCATACATTTTTAAATAATTACATTATTGAACCGGGAATCGAACCCGCTATACGAGAAAAAAACACACCCTGTAGTTTTATCATACCAATCGAAAGGCTTCATCATAAGGATTATTTTTTGCTGAATAACATAGTGTCAGAAATAAAAAGAAGACTATGAATTTTAACATTTTTAATACAAAATTTATCGATTTTATCAAATGGTCAAAATGTTGCATACAAAGTCGCACTCTTGATTACTCGTGGACACTTTCATACCGGTTCTTGTAAACTAATTTTTTTTACATAACCCTATAAAATAAAATCGAACGTGGTTAGATCTGGCGATCTCGGCGGCCGCATCAAATGTTAAAATTCATAGTCTTCCTTTCATTTCCGACACTATGTTATTTAGCAAAAAATAATCCTTATAATTAAGCCTTTCGATTGGTATGATAAAATTACAGGCTGTTTTTTTTTCTCGTGTAGCTGGTTCGATTCCCAGTTCAACCATATAATTATTAAAAAATGTATGAATAAAGTTTTTATAGTTTTAAGAAATAAAATAATGTCTTCTTTCAGTAAAATGTTCTACAACATTTAAGGTACTTTCCCTCCATGTGGCATAGCCGTGGGACGCCCTGTATATTTCTAGCGTTGTCCCCCGCAATACCGTGTCAGTGAGACGGTCTCACCAATCCTCTCCAGCTGAGCACTGATACATTTTGGGATATTATAAACTAGCGACCCGCCCCGGCTCCGCACGGGAAAATGGTTATTGTGGGTTATCCTTAAGTATATTATGCATGTATTATACATATAAAACTTCCTCTTGAATCACTCTATCTATTAAAAAAAACCGCATCAAAATCCGTCTCGTAGTTTTAAAGATTTAAGCATACATAGGGACATAGGGACAGAGAAAGCGACTTTGTTTATATGTAGTGATTGCACAGCAAATAAACAAATTTCAGATAATTCGAAAAAATACGAGAATTGCGACAAATAAACTAATTTAGAAGCAAATACTGATTGCACAGCAGAAATACTAACTAGCAAGTAGGTAAAGTTTTCTTAATTTTTGACAGGACTTAACAAATCTTGACACGATTAACGTTCGGATACACATTTTCTCGCTCTGTGCACGCTCCTGCAATATTTCTTTTTCAACAGAAAGGCAAAGGTATAAAGTTATGCAACCTTAATCCGCAATAAAGTCAACGTTAGTGAATCGAACGCACGCGCAACGAAACGCAACTTAGTATGTGTTACGTTCCGTTTTAGTTTCGGAAATTAGAAATTTATATTTTTTTCTGCGTAAAACAAAAACGAAATTGCAAAATAGAACTTATGGTCGATTTGTTGGGTTGCATATTAGAAAATCAAAACTTCATCGAGCAAATTTTAAAAGAACAACAAATGAAATAACAAAATTTAAATGACTAAATGTTTTATTTTGCAAAATTTTATAATCCAAATGTATGTATGTGTCATCAAATGGACGATTGACCAAAAGTTGTTATTTAAAGTGCCAAATCATTCCTAGTTTTATTATCGCGAATGATATTCTTCAGTGTTTTGTTCACCTTCCACAGTCTAATAAATTAGTTAGTTTGCACTCGCTAAAGTGTTCATACGTAACAACCACTCGGCCGAGCGCACTCTCTCGCCACTGTACTCGCTACGTGT
The DNA here is from genome assembly GCA_948473455.1 of Teleiodes luculella. NCBI lineage: Eukaryota > Metazoa > Arthropoda > Insecta > Lepidoptera > Gelechiidae > Teleiodes > Teleiodes luculella. The sequence continues at coordinate 10,629,852 of OX419605.1, forward strand.
GATCCACCCATTACCGACGGCGGCGGTCCCAGTTCTGGCCAGGTCGAGAACCCTGAAGGGCCTGAGGAGGCGGTCTCGTGGCGATCCACGATGGAAAGCCCCTGGCCTTGTGCACAAACTACCGGCGGTGGTCCCAGCTAAAGCCCGGTAGAAAGTCTCGAGGGTGACCAGGAGGTGGTCTCAGGTCATCCTGATTGAAAGCCTCTGCACCTCTTACTTACCGACGGCGGTCCCAGCTCCAGCCCAGTCGAAAACCCCGAGGGACCCGAGGAGGCGGTCTCGCTCCCAGTGGGCGATCGAAAGCCCCTTGCCCTAGGCACGTACGCCGCCCAAAGAAGAGTTCAAAGAGTTCTTTGTAGTTTATAAATTTGCACACCAAATGAACTTTGGTTAAATGTGTGATACGATTTAAAATTATTGTAACAACTTATAATACCACATTTACAGTAAATAAAGATTTGATTGATTGATTGATTGATTGATTGGTTTGATTGATTGATTTATTTTTTAACTTTTGGACATTATTACATCTCTTAGTTATGTCATTTAAATTATCTTTTCTGGCGAGTTCAAAAATTTGGCTGTCTTCTGTGGAGAAGAGCTCGCCGAAGAAACTCCACAGGCGTTGCATCTTTTAAACATATTTTTACAGTTATTATGATAATAATTACTAATAACAATGTTTTGTAAAGTACGATTGAAAAAGCCTGTCACCCAAGCAACTATTCCCATGGATCCTCTAAGTAATCTGTTATTTTATAATAGGCTTTCTTAATCAATTTCTCCTTAACAATAATTTTGAATTTCTCTAGTGTTAAATTTTGTATATCAGTTGGGACCCTATTGTAAAAGCGTATACAGTTGCCCTTGAAAGAATTTTTAATTTTCTGCAGTCTACTATCATAAGAAGCCAATTTGTCTTTATTTCTAGTATTTAAGTTATGTAAGTCACAATTTTTTTTAAATTTACATACATTTTTCTTCACATGCAGAAGATTATTATATATATACTCCGATGCAAATGTCAAAATACCGATATGTTTAAATTTTTCTCTTAATGACATTTTAGGCTTTAATCTGTAAATTGCTCGAACAGCCCGTTTCTGCAGAGTAAATATATCATTTACATTTGCAGCATGACCCCATAAGAGAATACCATAGGTCATTAAACTGTGAAAATAACTAAAGTACACTAATCTTGCAGTGTCTATGTCTGTAAGAGCTCTAATTTTCTTTACTGCAAACGCTGCTGAACTCAGTCTGTTCGACAATTTAGTTATATGAGGATCCCATTGTAGTTTAGAATCCAAAGTAAATCCTAGAAACACAGTGGAAGCCACAAGGTCCAATCTCTGTCCCTTCACTAATATATCAGTTGTTACTGGAGTAACATTTGGTAGTACAAATTTCACGCATTTAGTTTTATTTCCATTAAGAAGCAAATTATTAATTGTGAACCAGTTAACTACGTCATGGATAGCATGGTTTACATCGTTCCCCGCCCCGCCCCGGAGGCGGTTCCGAGTCTATCCCGGTGGAGAGCCCCGGGCGTACATAGCCCTACGCCGAGGAACCGTTCACGCCGACCAGGAGTGCTAGATTCAACGCGATACATCCCCTCGAAACCGCGGCCCTTTCTCCTGAACCTTCCCGCACCCTCGTCCCGACCTGAAAACCATTCCCGTCCGCCCCGAGCCAACCTGTTAAGCTTACACCGCCGATGCCTTGCCTAAGAAATAGAAATAGAAATAGAAATAACTTAAAAAAAATAAAAACGTGTTGTAACCTGTGTTCTGTGTTTCTCTTGACCAAACCCCCCTGTTAGCTAGAAAACCCTGAGTCTCTAATGTAAATGGCTGAGCTGGGGCCAGGCCACCCCATTACACACCTTACACATCACAAATGACGTTCGTGCGAATTGCGGAGCAAGATAGCGTCTTGACAGTCTTATTCTTATTTGGCACGCATCATGGTCCAACAAAACAAGGTCTTACAATTAGACCACGTGACTGACACAATCCTATGTCATTTTGCGCTGTTCATCCTTGTCTATTACACGCATTCGACAAGGATGAATAGGCAAAATGACGTAGGCTCGTATCAGTCACGTGGTCTAATTGTAAGACCTTGTTTTCTTGGACCGGCTCGCATAGTAGCTTTGATCATTCATTATTGGTACCTACGCCACGAATATCAATAATAATTGCAGTTGATTTAGTATTTTTTTGGGTTGAATAGTTTGTTTTGGATTATTTTAGCATGCAAAAAGTACTGTTTTTATTTGCTGTGCAAATGCAAACGAAAATAAGAATTCTTGCTTACGCCACAAATAGCCACAAGCGCCAAGACTGCACCAATAGCCAGAGCCACAGAACTTAAGGACGTCAATATTGTTAAAATGAAAGGTATGATATTAACACCCGAGTTTGAATCGCATAATGGATTGATAAAACCGATTACAGCTGCTGCGATTCCTCCCTGGAAAAAAAAAACGAAATATATCTTATCATATTATTAACATTATTGTGTGTGTATGTTTGTAATGAATAAATGATAAACGCATAAACTACTATGCCGCTTTCAAAAAATCTTCCACCGTACTATTATTTATTCTGTGCCGTTAGTACATTTACCCTGAGTAGCATAGGCCACCTTTTTTACCGCGGGAAAATGCCTCATTCCCACGGGAAAAACTGTTACCGCGGGCGGAGCGGAAAGCTAGTTTTTTATAATAAAAAAGGCCGTAGCTGAATAAGGGAACAACATCTGCCCTTGAGGTATTTTGACTTGATTTTTTTTATATATAGTGTACTTACAACTAGTACACATCACACACAAAAAAGCAAAAGAAATATCCAAGTGGTTCCGTAGTAAAACGACGATAAGTAAAAAAATTATTTTTTTTTTTCTCCTAAAGTCGCAGATATTTTGAAATGGTTTTCGGGTATAAAGTTCAACTGCTTGAGATGTATAAGTGACTAAAAAAAGAACCACCGTCCTTTGGTTTTTAAGACAAAAATTACTTAGGCAAATTTTTATTTAAAAAAAAATACATGGTAGCGACCACTCTAAATTAAATAAATTACAAACCTTTATTTCATAAGCTATCACAAAAACAGTTAAATTAAAAAAAAATGCAACTAGTCAAAATTTAAAAAGACTTTAGTAAGGCAGAACTTCAACTTCAACTTCAAGAAGTATGGCTGTAAATACTAACTATCCATTCAAACTCCTTTATTTTAACGGCGAATTGTAGGTAAAAATTGCATGCAGCCATGTGTGTATGAGAACTACTATATGTAGAAGATGTTTATTGCAAAATGTGTACCTACTGGTCCATGTTACGTGAAATGTGGACATGGCAATTGTAACTGTATTTCATGTGTCAGGTATTGGTAGAGTCATGTAAATGTTTGTGTGAATGGTAATGATTATTTAGTTCTTAAGAGGTCCCATTTTGTTTTGACTTAGATGCGATGAAACATTATTTCCGTAATAAATATGTTCTGCCCTATTAAAGTATTTTTAAATTTTGACCAAGTTGCATCTTTTTTTTTAATATTACTTAACTGTTTTTGTGATAGCTTATGAAATAAAGGTTTGTAATTTATTTAATTTAGAGTGTTCGCTCCCCTGTAATTTTTTTTTTTAATAAAAATTTGCCTAAGTGAATTTTGTCTTAAAACCCAAAGGACGGTGGTTCTTTTTTTAGTCACTTATTACATCTTAAGCAGTTGAACTATCCGAAAACCGTTTCAAAATGTCTGCGAATTTAGGTGAAAAAGAAATTATTTTTTTACTTATCGTCGTTTTACTACGGAACCACTTGGATATTTCTTTTGTTTTCTTGTGCGTGATGTGTACTAGTTGTGAGTACACTATATAAAAAAAATCAAGTCAGAATACCTCAAGGGCAGATGTTGTTCCCTTATTCAGCTACTACGGCCTTTAGGTGCACGTATAATAAAACCATGACCAATATATTCAACAAGAGATGTTTCAACTACATGTTTTTAAAATTTTAATTACGATCCTAAGTGATTTAGTGATTTATCTTTACAGAGAATAAAAAACCAGTCAAGTGCGCATTAAACTCGCGTGGAACGGGCTTCATTCATCATTCATCTCAGCCGAAAGACGTCCACTGCTGGACAAAGGCCTCCGCCTGGGCTTCGTACAAACGAAATTCTTCATAATCACAAAACTAGACTACGATACAAATTACGGAATTGAATAATTAATCTATCTATATGTTACGGCTAAAACCCGAATTGCGGCTACACCTAGTTTTAGCCGGTTAGAACTAGGTGTAGCCACTTCCTCTTGGTTAAACCTAGTACGAGCCGATTGTTTTCGGGTAAAACTAGGTCTATCCTTTAACATGCCGGCTACAACCTAGGTTCGGCCATTCCCTGTTGGATAAAACTAGATCTATCCGATATCATTCCGGCTAGAACTAGGTCATTTATAAAAGTGTGATTTATAATTATAATAATATCCTTTAAATTATAATATGCAACTATTGTCTGTTGTTAAAAAAATGTTCCTGATTGTTCCTATTATATTAAAAATTGTACTCCTAATAATTTGTGTTAATTATTACAATGTGATTTATAATAATAAAAAAACTCTTTACGTTTCATATTATTGGATGTTTTCTATATCGGGCGGAAACTCATTTTGGTGCAGGGGGTAGAGTGTCCTTTCTGTACGGGTTAGTACTATTATTTTCTTCTGTGGTAGAGCATAACTACCCAGATTTTTTAAATTTTTTGTTTCTCTGTCTGTTTGACGGTGTTTGTACGGGCTAATTTCGAAAACTGTTGGACCGATTGGAATGAAATTTGGGATGATTGATTGATTGATTGAATGATGGTTCGTTCCCGCCTTAGCCTTCGGAACCTATTTTTGGGGCTTAAATACCGTCTAAAAAACTACAAGTTTCCGCACGATAATATTTTAGAATTATACTCTTGGCAGAAATTCGACGGTCATTGTTAGTAACAGAAATTAATAAAGATTGCTTTAAAAAATAAATCTAATATAAAATTGCAAAATACGAAAAGTGCGTAAAATATTCTGACAAGAACGAATCAGACACCTATTTTGACATCCTGACAGAAATAATCCGAAATAGAACACAAAAAAAAGAAAAAAGAATGAAGCCAAAGAGTTTTCCCGACAAAAAAGGAGCGAGGAGGGTTGAAAATTACAGAACTTTACACGCTTTATATTAGCTTCACTTGTAAGTAACTATGTATGTAAGAAAATCTTGGAATCTTAATTTGACCCACTTCCCGGTCTTCGATTAGGATGAAATTTTGCACACGCTTTGAGTTCTGATGACAATACATGACTAGCTAAGAAACGTCATTACAAATCCAATATGGCGGCCTCCCCATTAATGTACCTAAAAAAATCTTGGAATCTTAATTTGACCCACTTCCTGGTCTTCGATTAGGATGAAATTTTGCACACGCTCTAAGTTTTGATGACAATACATGACTAGCTAAGAAACGTCATTACAAATTCAATATGGCGGCCTCCCCATTAATGTATCTAAAAAAATCTAGGAATCTTAATTTGACCCACTTCCCGGTCTTCGATTAGGAAGAAATTTTGCACACGCTCTGAGTTTTGATGACAATACATGACTAGCTAAGAAACGTTATTACAAATCCAATATGGCGGCCTCCCTAAGATGGCGAACTGGCTGTTTGAAATCCACCCCCATGATATGGGTATTGTTGTGAATTGCTTATCGATTGTACATAATTGCACATCACTAGACGCACGGTACATCACTATTGTAAGATTTTAAAAATAAGAGAACTGTCATCGATACCGTGCCGGCCAAACCAGACCGTTGTAAAGTTTTTTATCTGTTTCAAATATAGAAAACCTCGTAAATTACTCTGGACTTTCATTCAAGATCCACCAAAGCACCTACAACACCACGGCGGAAGAGATCCGCCACAACAACTGGCGACCGTGAAATTGGAAAACATTATAACCTGCAAGTACTACCTACATAACGGACGGGACCACACAAGGTCACCGAAAGGAACAAAGAAAAGAAAGTAAGTCCAAATTCAAATATGACGGAAAACAACAAAAGGAATCATCTCCGGCGTATCTTCAATAGAAGTACACAGCTTCTGGAACAATATCTCACCAAAAAAGACGTTACAAATTCAATAATTGAATTCGAGTACCTGCGAGAAAACTATGCACTCATGCAAGAACAAGACCGGATTATTCAAACTGACTTGCTGAAAGAATATAAAGAGGATGTCTACACGGCCGAAATAGATGAAGCGGAACATTATAGAAGAAAATTCATCAAGTTCAAACACATAACCGACGAGCTGAAACAGTCAAAATTTAACGCAAATGAAGGTAAGAACAACACGACAAAAAATACCCTCAAGCTACCAAAGATTGAAATGAAGAAATTTGATGACGATCCAAGGAACTGGTTGAGCTTCTGGGGGCAATTTAAGAAGATTGATCGTGATGAAAACCTTTGTGTGGAAGACAAGTTTCAATATTTGCTGCAGAATCTGAAAGAAAACAATAATGTATTATTATTGTAATATTTTTTATTGATTTTATATGTTTGACGTAAAGAGTGTAACATGTAAAGTTCTATGTAGGAATAGAAAGGCATGTTGCACTAAGCCTTTTAGAGTGACGTTACCTCTACCATTAGACGGTATAGCTATGTGTTATTTTATTGTGAATGTTAATGTTAATATACAATTTTATTATTATTGTTTATACGAGGTAACTTTTTTAACTGACTACTTGGCTGGATAAATTTATGTATAATTTGACATTTGTAATTTGTTGACTTGGACTTTTGTATAGAATTTTTTAATGACAAGATAGAGTGCAACATGTACCTACGTAGTTAGTACATCTTCAATTTTCTTTGTGGTTGAGAGGATGTTGTGAATTGCTTATCGATTGTACATAATTGCACATCACTAGACGCACGGTACATCACTATTGTAAGATTTTAAAAATAAGAGAACTGTCATCGATACCGTGCCGGCCAAACCAGACCGTTGTAAAGTTTTTTATCTGTTTCAAATATAGAAAACCTCGTAAATTACTCTGGACTTTCATTCAAGATCCACCAAAGCACCTACAACACCACGGCGGAAGAGATCCGCCACAACAGGTATCAAATGAAAGGATTTGCTGTCAGGAATACGAAAAAAGCAGTCACGGGACTTAAATCCAATATGGTGGACGTCCAAGATGGCGGACAGAAAGCGTGTTTTTTAGTTTTTAAACTATGTATTATTATTACATAAAACAAACAGTTCAAAATGTTTGAAACACGTGTTTTTTTTGGTTTTCATACTTTTTATCAGGGATCGAAACCGGTTTTGAAATATCTGTTAATATCGTTCGAAAAACCGATATAATTCCGTTCCCCAATTAAAAAGGTAATAGATGGAACTTAATTAAACAAACCAAAATCGTTCTGCTTACCCGGTTTTTGATAAATAATTATATCGGTTTTCATCGGTTTTTCGAACAATATTAACAGGTATTTCAAAACCGGGTTCGATCCCTGCTTTTTAGGGTTCCGTAGCCAAATGGCAAAAAACGGAACCCTTATAGATTCGTCATGTCTGTCTGTCTGTCTGTCCGTCCGTATGTCACAGCCACTTTATACCGAAACCATAATACCTATACTGTTGAAACTTGGTTAGTAGATGTATTCTGTGAACCTCATTAAGATTTTCTTACAAATATAGAAAAAAAAAAAAACAATAAACTTAGGGGGTCCCCAAACATAGAATTAAAACTCAAAAAAAAAAATTTTCAATTAACCCATACATACGTGTAGGGTATCTATGGATAGGTCTTCAAAAATGATATTTAAGTTCCTAGTAACTAAACTGAATAGTTTGCGCAAGAGACGCTTCCAAAGTGGAAAAATGTGTGTCCCGCCCCCTCTAACTTCTAAAATAAGAGAATGATAAAACTAAAAAAAATACATAATGTGCATTACCATGAAAACTTCCAACGAAAATTGGTTTGAACGAGATCTAGTAAGTTTTTTTTTTAATACGTTATAAATCGTAAACAGTAATTTATCTTTCACTATATCTAGTAAGTTTTTTTTTTTTACGTTATAAATCGTAAACAGTAATTTATCTTTCACTATTATTAAAACATCGATCAAAGTCACAACGAACTACAAAAACTTTTATATTATGTTACTGGCTGCTATAGAACCCTTCATGGGCCATTCCGACTCGCACTTGGCCGCTTTTTTTATTCCTAAGTAGAAGAAGTAGTAACATAAATCGATCAACCCTATATATTTTTGGCGAGTGTCTATTACCAATATAAACACTTCCTACATAGGTACCTACATCACGTATTTGACATTCATTCTAAGATAAAATTAAAATTAGGGAAATACCCACAAATCCAGTGCAATACCACAGAAGAAAATATATAGTACTAACCCGGCAATACTTAATTTCTACGGTCGACTTAGGTTACTTTAGGTTAGGTTAGGTTAGGTTCTCCCCCGAGGGCCTGGCCCACAATGTTGATCTAAGTGTTTGTGATCTACGTTCTTGCGATACGTCCCCGTCGTCAGGCCTGGGCCCTAGTTCGTGCGCGGTCACGCAGTGGCGAACTAGGTGGCAGAACTCGCAAGGGCGAAATTGTGGGCGAACCGAGTATTCTTGTATTGGCGTCGGCCCTAGTTCGTGCGCGGTCACGTAGTGGCGAACTAGGTGCAAATTTTATTGTGTGCGATTATTGTGAGTGCAATGGACGACTCTCAGAAGTTGTTCGCTCGACCAAGAGATCCTGGACTAGAGAAGGAGGATCTCGAAGTCACCCCATCTACGAGCATCGGCGGCAACGCTGGTGCATGTTTTAGATTTTCGGCTTCAAGCCGAGCCACTTCGGTGGCATCTCCGGGTGGTTCCTGATTTTTCAGAGAGGAGGACATGTCTGACTCAGATGCGTCTACCCTCACTGATGCGTCGATAACCAGCGAATGTGGCAAATATCTGCGCAAACGCAAGCAGGACGGGCAAGGAGGATCTCTATCCGACACCCCATCGAACAAGTCAGCCAAGAAGGCTGCCGTTCCAAAGCGTGGCCGAAAGCCCACCACAGGGCATTATGTTGGCCTATCAGAGGCTCAAAAAGAGCTCAACAGGCTTAAAAAAGAGGCACTCCAGCTGGAGCTCGAGGAAAGGGTGGCTGAAAAAGAACGCCAGACCCGCCTCGCTCGTGCCAAGCACGGATATGGAGTGTCCCTTTCCGACTTTGAGGACAAGTCAGTTGCCGTGCTCACAGCGATGGTGGAGGTGGACACGGCGGAGATTATTTAAATCGCAGCCAAGTCCTCCAACCTCAAAGGCACCTTCCAAAAGAGCTTAAAAACTAGGGCTTGCTCCTTGAAAGCGATCATGGAGGAACTCTCGAGGCGCTCTGTCTCGGAAGAGACACAAAGGCTGCAGGCGACCAATGTTCGTTTGCAGGCAGAGATGACGAGCATGAGGCGGCAGTTGGAGGAAAAGCAGTTGCAGTTACAGGCAAAACTTGCCATAGATTCGGTTGCGCAGACTGCCTCTTCCTCCCCAGCTGCCTCAGCTGCCCCGACAGCTGCGATTGAGTCGGTGTCTGAAAAGTTGATGGCCTCTCAGGCCTCTCAGCCCCCATTGCTTGCTGACTTTGAGTCCTTCATATCGATCGTTCCCGGAACAAATGTCGTAACCACCATTTTAGTGAAAATGACTTTTTAATGCAGTCTAACATAGTTTTTTTCGCTCTATCGATCTCTGTATGTCACATTTTGATACGATGAAAAAAGTGTGTGTTACCACCCAAATTTTTATCAATTTGAACATAAATCTTAGAAAAAACATGGACGTAAAAGCCATGATGTATTAATATCTACGTGACATTTAGCTTATTCACCAAAATTTTGTTTTAATTGTGACTTACACCCTGTAAATATTTACAATTTATATTCTTTCCTGCAACTTTCTTTAATAATATTGAAGGGAAATTTAGTAATTTTTAAAATGCTTTGTCTTAATACTTCATCCTCCGTGTTCGTTAAAGTAATATTCTTTATTTTCAATAATAATAACTTAATGTTTTTTATACAATAATACTTTAATTTCTTTAATTTCTTGTTCTATGTGATACGATTGAGAAAAAGAACTGTGTGAAACTAAACAACAAAAGTTTGCATACATACAAGCATACCGTTTCCAAGATATATACTGAAAAACATGTAAGGCACATAAACTAGTTGTAACTTCTCGAGTAAGATGTGAAATCGTTTATTATAATAGTTTTTAGCCAGGTGGCGATTAGTTTGACGCGATATTAATGTAAAGAGCAGCACTTAAAACGAGAAAATGTCAATTTATGACAGCACAATCGTGACATGATTTGGACTTTGATCACGTGAAGTATGGAACTAAAATGCGTCTGAAATCATTAAGAATTTGTATAGATTAAGGCACCTTTGACATAAATTATGATATTTTTTTAGACTCTTACAGCAATATAACTAGACTTTTATGACCTTAGTTTACTTTTACTGCCAAAGTTTATCATATGACGATATAATAGCAGTTTGTGAAAGGGGTGTAATTGCCAGTCTTAAATTTTTTTGTGGGTGTAAGTCCATTGTAACTTTTAAACTAAAGCTCTGATAACTTTGATATTAAATGAGGTTGAAAAGTGATAAAATCTGAGTATTTTGTTCTTTGATGGTCATAATATAAACTTATAAAGAAAAAAGTTATGCCGCCAAGAAAATTTTTTCGATCGTTTTTGGCCTCTCCTGAAAAGTAGTCATTTCGGAGTTACGACATTTGTTCCGGGAACGATCGATATGCAGGGTCGTTATGGAGGAAAGGGCTTTTACTCGATCATGCCTGGCAGGCATCGAAGACCGCCTCTTGCTGGAAAAAAGGATACGTCCTCCACTTGCCGCGGACCAAAAGAGGTTGACTCGGAGTAGTCTTGTGGTCGAATCCTCTGCCTCCGGACTGGTTCTGGACCCGGTCACGGATTCGATGGAGGGCATTGAGCAAACTGCTTTGCTTCCCAATCCTAAACCCACCAAAGGTAAGGGTAAAGGGAAGAAAACCAGGGCTGTAGAGACCCCGTCATGTGCACAAAAAGCCAAGCTAATGCCCCCTAAAAACGCAGCAGTCGTGGTGACCATCTCACCCGAGGCTGCAGAACGGGGGGTCACATACGAGGCGGTGCTCATTAAAGCGCGCGAGACGGTTAAACCCGCCGAAATGGGCATTCAAACCGTAACTTGCCGCCAGACCCAGACGGGGGCTCGAATCTTCGAGTTCCCCAGAGCGGAGCGTGACACCCATGTCGACTCATTTGCGGCAAAACTGAAAGAGGCTGTGTCAGACTTGGCCAATGTCACCAGGCCGACAAAATTATCCTCCATAGAGGTCTGCAGCTTGGAGGATTCTGTCACAAAGAGCGACGTGGTGGCAGCAATCGCTTCGATTGGCGGTTGCACTGCGGAGTTAATAAAGACAAGCGATGTCCGACGCGGCCGCGGAGGACTGGGCACTGTACGCCTTCAGTGTCCTGTGCTTGCCGCCAAAACCGTCCTAAGCAAGGGGCGGCTGATGATTGGTCTCAGCTCGTGCACAGTCCGAGCACTTGAACAACAGCCGTTACGCTGCTTCCGGTGCTACACCACCGGACACACGCGGGCACTGTGTCCGTCGGATGTGGACAGGGCCGAGCTTTGTCTCCGCTGCGGGCAAGCCGGCCACAAGGCCGCTTCCTGCACCGAGATGTGCGCTATCTGTGCGGCCAGTGGAAGGCCCGCAGATCACGTCATGGGAGGGAAGAAGTGTAATCCCCCCGCAAAGAAGGGTAGAATACAGGCTCTGATCCGGCCTGCCACTGCAACCGTTCGGGCTCGCCCGAACAATGAGGGAACTGGTGCAATGTTTAATATAGATTTGCTTACACCAACTAGTGCTTGTGCTCGTGACTTGACCGCATTCTACACTGAGCGTAACATAGAACAGATAGTATAATAATCGATCACTGAGTGATCATGCCAAGTTAAAATTAAAAAGCCTAAAGAAAAGCCACGTTATATCTATACTAGGAAATTGAACAAGATCAATCAAGAGGAATTCGAGCATGATTTGAGGTCTTTGCGATGGTATGATGTAATAAATAATTCCTCGACAATTAACGACAAAGTCGAACTTTTCAATAAGACCTGTTCCTTGGATAACTGACAACATAAAGCTAATGATGTCATTACGAGACGATGCTTACACCAGAGCTTCGTTATCAAAAGATGACTCACACCGCGCGTATTATAAAAGTTTGCGTAATCTAGTTAACGGGGCAATAGATAGGGAAAAGCGAGCATTTATAAATGAATCAATTAGGACTAAAATATTCCCTGATTCGTGGAAATTGGCTAAAGTCAAACCAATACCTAAAAGTTCTCAAGTGGAAGAATATAAGGACTTAAGACCAATAAGTATTTTGCCTGTGTTATCTAAAGTCTTATGGTTGGTTTACACGGGCTTCGTAGCTAAGCGCTTAGTACTTGTCACTAATACTAAGTCCTCGTGTGTAAACACGCTGATTAGTGCTTAGTATTTTTTTTTTTTTTTTTTTTTTTTTTTTTTATTTAGGTCAACAAACAGTATCACAATATAATATTAACTCTAAAATAACAACAACAAACATGATAATAATGATACCAACACCGTTAACCACAAAATGCTATAGAGTAGTTACAGAAACTATACATACAGAGATGGTAGTATAGCTGTTAAACGCTAAACAAACTATTAGTGTTTGTGAATAGTGCAAGTGAATAGAGATCGATCCTATTTACTAAGCGACAAGTCGATACCCCCACCACGATTTACTAAGCACTTGTCGCTTGCTGACCGCATGTAAACAGCTCGACAAGTTAGTTAGTGACAAGTTGTACCGGGAAGTGAAAACACGTGTTTATTACTTAGGTATTTTTTTGTGATCATGGCTGCGGAAAGGTGTTTGAATATTGTTTAAACACACTGCGCAAAATCAGGCGGCGTCGTTCCATTTCAAATGTCTGGTCACTAATGACTTCTACTGGCTCCAACGTGTAAACGGTTACTTTTCACTTGTCATATTGAGGCTTAGTATAGTGACAAGTACTAAGCGCTTAGCTACGAAGCCCGTGTAAACCAGCCATTAGAGAGAGTAGTGTGTACGCAGTTGACAGCGTATCTGGAGAGAGAGTGCATCTTAACAGCGGTACAGTCCGGGTTCCGTAGGGGGCACGGCACGGCGGCGACCGCTCTGGCGCACGTCACTGATGACATCATTACAGCGTCTGATCAGGGGAAGGGAACTGCGCTCACTCTGTTAGATTTTTCCCGCGCCTTCGACTGTATAAATACGGAACTCATGCTAGCAAAGTTGACTTATTATGGGGTAGATCCAGCATCTTGCGCATGGTTTAGTTCGTTTCTTGTTGAAAGACGACAGTACGTGGAAATAGAGACGGAGCAAGGGAAATATTGAAATCACCTGAAAAGTTTGTCCGCGGGGGGACTCCACAGGGATCCATAATATCGCCTATACTTTTTATTGTATATACGAGCGACCTTGTACGGCACATCCGGTACTGTAAAGTCCACCTTTATGCGGATGACACTCAGGTGTACCACTCCTTCAGGGCTTCGGATACACAGCGTGGAATAAGCGAACTGAACCATGACCTTAGGGCGGTTTCAGAGTGGGCTAGGAATAACTCATTAATTTTGAACCCTGTCAAAACGAAATATAATGGTATTAGGTACAAAACACCAATGTAGTGGTATCATAGGTCATAACCATACAGTCTCAGTAGACGATACTAGCATAGAAAGAGTATAATGTGCTCGGAATTTAGGCTTGTTATTTGACAGTGAACTACGTTTTATAGACCACATAAGTATGAACATTCGTCATTCATTCTATAGATTAAAAGTCCTATATAGAATAAGGCAATATTTATCTATTGAAGTAAGGAAAATGTTGGTGGACTCACTGGTGTTATCTTTGTTTAATTATTGTGATTGTGTGTACGGACCTCGTATTTATCAAAAGACGAATAATGCTATACAACGTGTACAGAATGCATGTGCTCGCTTTTGTTTTAATATACCTAAGCGAGCACATGTGACACCATTCCTAAATACTAATAACATGTTGCGTATGCACTTACGGAGAGAACTACACATGTCATGTTTTGTCACAAAAATAGTACATACACAAAGGCCTAAATATCTTTTTGAAAAACTAGTTTGGCTAAAGGATGTAAGCGACAGACTCACACGAGGAAGAGAAGCGGGGATGATGGTGATACCGAGACATAGGACATTTGGGTTTAAGGGTGGGTTTAAGTACGCGGCATCAAAAATATGGAATGATCTGCCTCCGCCTCTGAGGAAAAGTATGTCCCAGCAAACTTTTAAAAACAAGATTAGAGTTTTAATTATGCAAAAGCAACTAAATGCCGATTGCCTCAGGTTGTGAAGGAAGGAATTTGTAGGTATTGTTATTTTGAAAATGTTTGTTTTTTTTTTTAATTTTAATATTTCTGAATATGTTAAAATTAGATGTTGGTGGTGCCCTAACTTTTGTATCTGGTGGCATGTGAGGGGAGGGACGGGCTGAAAACCAGTGCTAAGCAAGTCAGATTGCTATGGCTTGCTAGCGTTAAACTGAGCCTGACCCTCGCCGCACATTACACTATCTTTTTTTGTACTTGAGTATATTATTGTTTGAAATCCGCTTAAATGGTCAGTCTATTGTTGCAAGTACCATATAATATAACTTGTAAATGGGCTCAATTCAGCGTGGCCGCTAAAATATCTAAATTTAAGTTCGTTGGTCTCTTTCATTCATAATGGGAATCGAAAAGGATGATATTGTGAAAACGTGAATGATATTTAAAATAAGCAGCACAGCTGTCAAATTCAGCTTAATTTAGTCGGGATGTTTTTAAATTCCTGCTAAATCACGCGTAAGATCGATGTTTGACATGTCTAACCGTAGGTTGGCAATCACCTGTCTCTTTTCTTTCTTATGAATGTGAAAGAGACATAGCAACTTAAATTTAGATATTTTAGCGGCCACGCTGAATTGAGCCCAATGTGTAATGTGTGGTGAAATAAATAATGGTTTAAAACCTTCGAAAAATAACCGATGGTGCGGATTTTACTCAATTATAAATCAAATTTCAAAATGCGAGCTATAGCTACCGAACGTCATCTTGCCGTGACCAAGAGCACCAAGAGACAATGTTCATTTTACATTTCACAACACTGACATTTGCGTTCCGTTACGTGTTGGTTCTAAAAACAGAATACAAAATTCCACAGAAAATAAAACAAATAAATACTGTACTTTACACTCTAGCTAGAAGAACCACCTATACATAAAACTACGTGCGTAAGTACCTATCTAATGTTTACTTGTTCGGTTATTAATTTTATTTTTATCATTATTATTATGTACTTTTTCCTATAATGCATAATTATTAAATTTTGTTATATCTGTTGTGTTGTGATGTCCCCCATAAATAAATATTTATGATTTCACTTTCTTCATAAATTTTGTACTTACATTTTAATGTCCTTATGTCTTTCAAGTCATTCCTTATAATAAAGTAAGTATAAAGACAGACGTAACAACGTCTGCCTTCGAAGCACAGGGTCGCGGGTTCGAAGTTGGAGCCAATTAAGTTAAACCAATTCGTGAGATGAGCACTTTCATAAGCACTTTTTTGCTTTATGAACTTCAATATTTTTTTGAATTTAAAGTAGGTATCAACTATTCACTCTATTCGTATGAATTTATTACTATACTCATGTAAACTATAACTGCGAACAAAAAAGACAGAATATTAGACTGTGATAAAAAACGACCCAAGCCTCCCTTGGACGTCTTACGAAGGCAAACCATTCACTGGCAAAACAGCCACGGTCACCTGAGTAACGATTAATTTATCTTCTTTTATTTTCATATCTCGTTTTAAAAGCCCGACCAGAGAAATAAAAATTGCCATATTTCAAGGAAAGAAAAAGGAAATTGTTGCCAAAAAAAAATATACATGTTGCGCCCCCAAAGCAGGTTTTTTATTTATCTGATCAGGGTTTAAAAAGAGATATGATAATGAAAGAAGAGAAATTAAATTGATAGACAAAAGTCGGAAAACCACAAATTCGAAAGCCAGATAAATCGAATTTCACATAAATGTTATCTCGAATAATCAGCATACCATAAAATTATGCAATCAAAAAAGTAGGTAAGCATGTAAACCAGCATGCAAGCAAGCAAGAAAACATGCAGGCAAGGATACAAGCAAGCATGCAGGAAGACATGCAAGCAAGCATGCAAACAAGCAAGCATGCATACATGCCAACCGAACCCACGTACCCTTCGAACCATGATCTAAGAAAACAAGGTCTTGTATTCGGACCACGTGACTGACACAAGCCTACGTCATCATGCGCTGTTCATCCTTGTCGAATGCGTGTTAATGAACAGCGCATGATGACGTAGGCTTGTGTCAGTCACGTGGTCTGAATGCAAGACCTTGTTTTCTTAGACCATGCTTCGAACCTAACTAAGGCTGCTTTTCCACCAGTTGTCCAAATGGGAAGTTGTCCAAATGAGAAGTTGTCCAAATGGGAAGTAGATCAAACATGTATTTTGTCCTTTTGGGAAATAGGAGAAATGAAACTGTTGTTCTATTGATACAGTGGATGAAATGGCACAGTTGTCCAAATGGTCCTAAAGGTGTGCGAGTTAGCTAAGCGGTGAGCGAGAAAAAAATCCACCAATAGAATCACTTCATTTTACTAGCCTAGTGATTCTATTGGTGGATTTTTTCCTCGCACACCGCTTAGCTACCTCGCACAGCTCTGGTGGAAAAGCAGCCTAACAGTTAGTTGAGGTCACTCGAGGTGCCCTTAACTCCCATGCTCGGTTCGGTCGCAGTCGTACCGTCATCTTTAATTTAGCAGATCCGTATAAATTATGACCTATTTATGAGGAAAGTAAATACTGTTTTTCAAAGGGGAATTATAAAATGAGCGAATAAAAAAACAACTTTGCGACTGACGATGACATACTGTTTTAATAACTTGACCGACTAAATTACCAAGTGAGCGACTAAATTACCAAGTGGCGACTAAATTACTAAGTGAGCGACTAAATTACCAAGTGAGCGACTACATTACCAAGTGAGTGACTGGAAATACAGAGAGGGCAACTGGCAACACGAAGGTAACTGGCTTGATAATAATAGTCAGGGCGTTAATTGAAGCGGGGTGACGGGGGAGTGCAGCCCCCCCGCTAAAAAAAGAACAAATCTACCCAGAATCAAATCGGTTGGTTAGGTTAGGTTAGACTGACCTGACCGGAGTTTTCATTTTTTCAAAGTTGTTTTTACGCTCAGTATAAAAAATACATTTGCCAAATATTGAAAAAAATGCAGGAAGTAACGTTGACACTCAAACAAATATTAGGTCACATTATTATAGTTATAAAAAAAAATAAAAAAAAGGTCGCTCAAATATTATGAAGCATCTCATTTTGTATTTTAAGTAACTCAATTTAATGTTTGTAAGTTGCTGTTCTGTTGATTTCTCGTCGCTCGCAGTCAGTCGCCCACTTAGTAATTCTATTACCCAAATTAATTAATTTTGTCACTCAAAACTGTAATTTACAGTCACTCGTTTAATTACTACCCGCCTTCTGGATTATTAAAAATGAAATAAAATAATTGGTTAAACCATAAATATGATATCGATGATTAGTTGTAATTTTCTGGAAAATTATACTCCTGTGTAATTTATTTATGTGATAGTGAAATTTTGTGAAAAGAAACATGTTGGAATTGGAACTAAACATTCTATGATCCGTTTTCGGTCAATTTAAGTTTCATCGCGCAGAGTGGACGCTTTACGATAATCATATTTCGGCTCATAAGGACCACTTCCCAAAAGGTCAACTTCCTAAAAGGTCAACTTCCCAAAAGGTCAACTTCCCAAAAGGTCAACTTCCCAAAAGGTCAACTTCCCATATTGTCCACTTCCCATATTGTCCACTTCCCATATTGGAGTCCCGTACATGAGTTCGAAAATCATTTTGCCGCAGAACTGATGCACTAAATACGTTTTATTTTTTTAAATCAGCTCGAATATACTTATGCCCTGCGAACGTTTGACCGAATTACCGTTTGCATTTCGTCGTTGCCAAAACAAGACCTTGTATGTGCACAGATGGTACTTTTGAGAAAATCGAAAAAAACTTCTCCGTGAAAAAAAAATGTATGGAGGCATGTCAATTTTATTTTTGTTATATATGTATCTATATTTCAGACATTTTTTATAGTTATTACAGTATCGATACCGAGACATTAATCCACTTTTTTTTATCTTTTTTCCACGACTTCTGCACATGAGAGGTTTTGGTTGCTAATTTTAGAAACATAAGAGGTTTTATGAAACTAAAAATAGAAGACTACTATAAAATCAACCTCTATAATCTCACGTATTTTAAGTCGACATTCTCAAAAATACAAAATATAAAATAAATTGTTCAGTAAAGAAGAAGTTCAGTCACAAATCAGTTTTAAATTCCAGGCACAAAAATAAGAGAATCATAAAATGGATGATAGTCGGTCTACGTAGCGAGGTCACACTAAATGTTTTACGTAACTTAAAAAAACCATTATGTTATAACCAAAGTATTATGTTTATTGCTTTTCAAAATACTCTCCTATACATTTAAAAAAAAAATTCATGCGATCGAACCATTTTTTAAAACAGAAAGATCACAGATCTGAAGGTATGTTTTCTATGAGCTGATTGAACGCTATCACTCACTGCCTCTTCGGAGTTGGTAAAAGTGAAACCTAGGTCGGGGCTATGTGCAGGATGGGTGACGAGTTGTACCTACTTTTTCGAAAACTAAAAATGACTTTGTTTTGTTGGCCGTGTGTGAAGAAGCGTTGTCATTATATAGGAGAACGCGGCTTTTTGGTCGTCTTTCGCAAACTTTTTCTAACTCCCTGGGTAAATAAATGGTAGAATACCACTCGGCATTAACACCTTTTTTGATCTTCAAGTGGAATTGTGCAGATGGGACCCGAGCTGAGAAAAAAAACGCGATCTAATTTATACCAACGTTTCTCGCCTGCCTCACTTTTGTTGGCCTGTTCTCATTTTCAAACACCTATACACAAGATGACTGTTTTTTTTTTCGGATTTAAAACAATAAATCCACGTTTCCTCTCCTGTGACAGTTTCATAAACAGCATTAAAATATCCGTGGTCGTACTTCAGAAGCATCTGTAAGCACCATTCCACGCGAGCCCGCTTCTGCTCTGCAGCTGTCAGTTCATAAGGGGTCCAACGACAACAAAGTTTCCGAACTTTTAATTCTTCGTGTAAACTTTTATGAATTTGGCTCACACCAATCCCCAATAGTCCTCGAATTGTCTCATAGGTAATCCGCGGGTTTTCTTCAATTAGCCGCTTAACCAGTAGCCACATTATTTTCGTTGACGGCAGTTGAAGGCTGCCCTTCACGAAATTCGTCATGTAGAGAAACCCGACCTCACTGAAATTCAGCAAACCATCGCCTCACGGTGCTCAAACAAGATGCTTCTCTCCCAAAAGTATTTTGATGACAAGCGGCAGTCTTGCGGAGAGAGAGAACTTTTAAAATCATAAAAATTCATCGCTCTAAAACATGAAGGAATAAAAATTTTAGAATTTTATTTTATTTTAGGCGCGTAATTTTTTTTCCTTCATGCTCTAAAATATTTTCGTCTTTTCGGCCATTTTCATTGCGTACCTACGTTGAAATTTGATGTGTGATAAAAAAACATGATTTCACGCCAATTTTTTTTATTACTATGAAGGTTGCAAGTCGTTTCAAAAATATAACATTCAAAATTCATTGAATAGTTCCGATTAGCTAGAATTGCAAAACTTTTAGTGTTCCCCACGTATAACCGCAGTAAAAGGTAGCTTATATCCATCTTAAAGTCTATTCTATTCAAAGTACCTATGCAAGTCAAAACCTCGCAAGTGTTTATCAATAGCACAAAATATCATTTTAACGATATTTAAAATATCTCATGTGCACAGTTGCACCACATGAGATATTTTGATTGTCAATTATTTTCGAGTGCCACATGGGAGATTTTTATCGTCGCCTGTACCTCTGCGAATATATAAGATATTGACATGGGAGTTTTTGTACAAGGTGGAGAATTTGATTTTTTACAACATGGTGTAAAAAAGTGATTTTCGTCCAGGGCGTCACATAAGAGGTCTTGTTTTGGCAACGACGATTTGCAGTGGTTTATCGAATGAATTTTAGACCGTAAGTAATACGTTTGGCTAATGAACGTTATTCTATTTTAAATTTGACTGAAGGAACCTTTTATCGCTCCGTTGTTTTTTGCCAAATGTATTTTCAGACTTTGATAAGTGCGATAAATACAATGGTGCTGTTTGATTGAATTGCGACCTGCTTACTTTATTAATTATTGTTTTTTTAAAGTATCAAGCTATCAAGTAACAATAATAAATGTCTAGAATACGAAGGATTTATTTATTATTTTACTGACAGTAGAAAGCGCGGGCTGCGGGATGAAATCCCGAGTTTATATGCAGCCTGTAACATACATTGCGCCCGCTTTCTATGGGACAGACTGCGTATAAACTCGCATTCCGCCCGTAGCCCGCTCCTTCCTGCGTCTGTGGGTACGTGGCTTAATACTACTAGGCCCCTAGTTCACTAACAAACATAACGGTTGGTTAGTGTTTTAATCTCCTTTTGTCGTTAATTTAGTATGAAAATCAAATGTCATATGGCTGTTTAAACATCATCTCTTGGTTGTTTGTTGGTGAACTCGGCACTTAATGTTAAAAGCGTGTTACTCACAATATCTATGGTGTTACTTTACATTACACAATGTAAACTATTGTGTATAAAGAAAAAAATATCAAATACTTATTAAGAAAATAAACTATTAAGAAAATTTTAATGTTAACTTGTAGGTACTTACAGAAGGCAGAAATTACAAACATAATTGACCAGAATATCACCATTACCATAGGGTCACCAGTCGTGTTCTGACACGATCCCTTTAACAAGGTGAAGTAAAGTATGGGATATATTATGCCCATAAGCAAATAAAGAATTGCCGAAGCCAAACAGATATAAACGAATATGTCCTTTAAATCAGGTCCCTAGAAAAAAAGGGGTTGAATTGAATTAAATCCTACTACCAGTAATATAAACGCGAAGGTTTGCGAGGACATCACACGGCCGTCTGACCCCAAACTAGGCAGAGACTGTACTAAGCTGATATCATATCATACTTCATACTAATATTATAAAGAGGAAAGATTTGTATTTTTGTGTGTGTGTGTGTATGTTTGTAATGAATAAACTCAAAACTACTGAACCGATTTCAAAAATTCTTTCACCATTAGATAGCTACGTTCACCCTGAGTAACATAGGGTACCTTTTACAGCGGGAAAATGCCTCATTCCCACGGGAAAAACTGTAAACGCGGGCGGAGCCGCGGCGGAAAGCTAGTACATACATATAAAAATACGAGTATACCACATCCAGACACAAGGCAAACACAAGTGCTCATCACGCGAATGTTTGCCCTGGGCGGGAATCGAACCCTTTGCTTCGAAGGCAGGCGCACTCCTTCCGTAGCAAGTAGACAAATTCGCAACTGGGCAGAGTACCTACAGTAGTGAACTATCACTACCGACTAGGCTACGGGTTAGTCGTCATGGATCATGGATGGATGGTTGGATGTATGGATGTTTGTCTCTCTATCATGCAAAGACTACTGAATGGATTTTAATGAAAATTTACTATAATAATGGATTTTAACGAAACTATTTAACTGACTTCAAAAAAAAATTTATTTTTGTGTGTTTGTTATAAGATATCTCCGCCAATTGTGAACTGATTTTCAAAATTCTTTTTTTAATCGACTAGGT
>OX419605.1:10652146-10807729 GCA_948473455.1 Teleiodes luculella
CGTCCTATTTTTAGAAAAAAATACTTGGCTGCTCCGGCCCAAGATGTTTATCTAAAAGAAAAATTTGCGGCCCAGCGTTCTAAAATTATGACATAATATTGTAACCCATTTCACACTTCAAATAGTCCCGCCAACTCCAATTCACCTATAAAAAATTGCAACCCTTGAACGTATCCGAACTTCTCATTGGCAGTTTTGACAAATAGAACAAATAAACTGGCTTTTTTCACGTGTTAACTGTGTGGAACGGGGTCCTAGCTAAAAGTAGGTCATTAAATCCTTGTTTATCCGCGCAATCATTGCATTACGAATGATGCATTTTACTGTAAAGGGTTATTGAAATGCTATATTTTGCCAGTACGCGCAAATTTTTTCGTAAACAATTTTTAGTCAAATACTACACGAAGCAGAAAACTTTCGTCCCAAAATAAGGTCGTTGGGTTCTCATCATCATCAACAGCTCATAAATTTCCCCACCGAGGGGCTCGAGTTTACCCTGAAATCAGGGTGTATAGGCCTAAGATGGCCACGCTGGCCCAGTGCGGGTTGGTCCACTTCACACACAACAGTTGAATTACTTCGCAGGTGTGTGCAGGTTTCCTCAAGATGTTTTCCTCTACCGTAAGAGCGTCGAATAAACGTACATATATATTCGAAAATCGAAAACACATTGGTACGTGCCGACTGCCGAGGTACAAACCCGCGAACTTTCAAATGGAAGCCAACGGCCCTACCCACTTGGCCACCGACGCTCTCGTTATTATTGCTACTAATAATTTGTTTCCTAGAAATTATAAAAATTTTGAAAAATATTAGTTAGTTACTGTTGATTTTTTTAATGCCTAAACAATTAAGTAAATAATGTAAATAAAAACAAGTTTAAACTTAGTTATAGGTATTTATAACTTATGTATTTAGTAAATTTTTATTTTACTATGTCCCGGAGTGCTAAAAAAAGTACATAAGATTTCGACGTCTTTTTCATATGGAATAGTCAGCTTTAGGCACTAAACATAGCTCATAAAAGAATGATATCAATAGCAATACATTTAAAGACTCTTTTCGCAAATCAAAGTTCTGGGCCGGAAGCACTTGAACCTATTATTAGTACATTGGGTCGTCACCTAAACTGACCTAAAATTAGGTTGGGCCTTACGAGGCTATTCGGAAAAATAATTATTGTATGGAAATATATAGTGACGCATCCAATACTGGTTGGGGTGTAGCATGCGGTGATCAATGCGCAAATGGAAATTGGACGGACTTAGATTTAAATCTTCATATCAACACTCTTGAACTAAAAGCAGCTTATTATGGCCTTAAAATATTTACAGAAAATTTACGAGATGTTAAAATTTTACTGAGAATCGATAACACCACTGCTATTAGCTACATAAATAGAATGGGAGGTGTACAACATCCTCATTTAAACAATTTAGCTCGAAAAATATGGCAGTGGTGTGAGGATAGGAACCTTTATATCTTTGCCTCTTATATAAAATCAAGCGAAAATATTATTGCTGATAGGGAGTCTCGCCGACTAAATATTGATACTGAGTGGGAAATTTGTGGATCAGTTTTTGACCAAATAACAAAATTATTAGGTACACCCGATTTTGACCTTTTCGCGAGTGCTCAAAATAATAAATGCTCTCGATACGCTTCATGGAAGCTCGATCCTTTTTCGGAAGTAGTTGACGCGTTTACTGTTAATTGGCATAACATATGTTTTTATGCGTTTCCTCCGTTCAGTCTTATCCCTAGGGTACTTGAAAAAATTATTACGGATCAAGCAAAAGGTATCTTAATAGTACCTGACTGGCCTTCTCAGCCATGGTACCCTCTCTGGTCCAGACTAGTTATATCAAAAAAATATTTTTTTGGGCCTGACAAATTTCTTTTGTACTCCCCTTTCAGAGCCTGCCACCCACTTCATGCGGATCTGGTTCTGGTGGCAGCCAAGTTATCAGGGACTCCATGATAAAGCGGGGCGTACCACTAGATTCTTTAGACATAATAATGGCATCATTTGCACCAAAAACATTAAAACAATATAGTAGCACACTTAAATCTTGGATTGCATATTGTACAAATAATAACTTGTCAATTTTAGAAGCTAACAGTAATGATGTCATATCTTTCTTAACACAAAAATTTAAAGAAGGTGCTGGTTTCAGTTGCTTAAATACACACAGATCAGCCTTATCTATTATTTTGGGTGCTAGTGTTACATTAAATGATTCTGTTAACCGTTTTATGAAGGGCGTATATAGGCTTAATCCACCTCGGCCTAAATACAATTCAACATGGGATACGAATATCGTGTTGAATTATCTCTCCAATATGTATCCTTATAATGATATTTCTTTAACTAATTTAACATATAAAACGTGTACCTTGTTATGTATAGCATCTGCTCAAAGAGTGCAGACCATGAGCTTAATTAAATTACAAAATATAGCAATTAATAATGATGCGATTGTTATAAAAATTACAGACCTAATCAAAACCTCCAGGCCTGGAGCTTGCCAACCACTAATCAGATTGCCCTTCATTCATGAAAATCCTAGCATTTGTCCGGCTTTGGCATTAAAGACTTACATAGATCGAACTCAACATCTGAGACAAAATAAAGATGAGGACCGGTTGTTTCTCGGAGTATGTAAACCTCATAATAAAGTTGGATCCCAAACTATCTCGCGTTGGGTAAAAAAGGTGTTACATGCCAGTGGTATAGATATATCTATTTTTGGTGCACACAGCACCAGGTCGGCATCAACATCTGCCGCACACAGATCTGGGGTCAATCTGGAGGTGGTTCGAAAGGCCGCAGGCTGGAGCGACTCTTCAAATGTATTTACTAAATATTATTGCAGAGATGTTGTAAGAACCAATCAGGATGATTTTTTTAATGCGTTATTTATTGAATGATGTTATACTAACAGTAATTATATAAAATTGCAGGTTTTTTACATGTATATTTATTAACGTAACGTTAAGTGAGCGATATATGTACAAAGACTCTGTTTGTTAATTTACATCTTCGTTTAAATTAAAGTTCACTTGTTGATTAGATCATTTTATTTATTTATTTACTCTTCTGTTATATTCTTTTACCTGTTTTGGCTACTCTAAACATCTACAAGTAAATAAGTAATCGTCTTCGGTTGACACCCGAAGTATAATTAAGAATCAAACGAACTTACCTTGGTGATGTTTGATTCCAATTATGCGAGGGTGTCAACCGAAGACGATTACGTCGTCCCAGCCCTCCCAAACCCTAATAAATAAATAAATATTACAATAAAATGCTCATCAACTTCTTCTCTGAAATAATGAAGTTATCGGACGGGATAGACAATGCATGGGCGAGGGAGCGAGACGGGAGATGAACTATGTTTTTTATCTTACATATTACTCTAAATGTGTGACAAAGATGGCACCTACTCACGTACTGCTGCAAGTAAATAAGTAATCGTCTTCGGTTGACACCCTCGCATAATTGGAATCAAACATCACCAAGGTAAGTTCGTTTGATTCTTAATTATATCTGATGGCGGAGTAGAAGACTTAAACGAAAACTCTTCAAAAAAACAACAGCACACTCATTGCGTTGCTTTTGTTAAAACAACAAGAAATATGAGGTTTTGGTTCATATATTCTGTAAACTAGTCATAGATTAAAGATTTGAAAACCCCAAGTGAAGATAACAACTTAAGAATTTTTCCGTGGACTAAACGGGCGAGCGTCGTCGTCGGTATCGTAGTGGTTTGGTCAGTTGTTCGCTATTCGGAAAACATAGGTTACAATCCAATCAAGCAATGTTTTAGAATAATGTTTTAGTATAGCAATGTTTTAGAATTCAAAACTCAAACGTAAGACTGTAAAGGAAACATAGTGAGAAAATCTGCATATAATTATGTACTAAACAAAACAAATTAAAGTTTTGTGTGAGTAACTTGTCGTGGTAAATTTTCACTAAAAAGGGAAAAATAAAAAGATAATTTAAAAAATATATAAAACCGCCTTCAAGGTTAGGACCACGTTAGGACCTACACTAATAAAATTAAACAAAATTAAAAATTTTGAAAAAAACCTACGACGGTAAAAATCGAATCGAAAAAGATTAAAATAACTCAAAACCCCCGACTTAACTAGCTTTCTCCAAGATATACTTAGATGTAGCAATAATAATTTTACCATAGTGACGTGAATACAATTATTGAAGAATTGTAGATGTTTAACGAAGACATAAAATACACTTATGAGTATTAAATTTTTGTTGAAATTTCATATAAATAAGGCACCCCCCGACGGATATGTATTATGGTAAAATTATTATTACTACATCTACATCTACACTAGCTACCTCGGAGACGGATATAGGCTACTTTTTACTGCAGGAAAATACCTCATTCCCACGGGAAAGACTGCAAGCGCGGGCGGTACCGTGGGGCGGAAAATTAGTATCAGTACCAATGAGCTTGGGGTATGGTATGATAGAATAGACCTTGAAAATTAATATAAGCTCCCTTTTACCGCGGGAAAACTCTCTATTCCCACGGGAAAAATGGCAGCGCGAGCGGAAAGTTTTGATAAAACTTTGTACAGAGATAAAATAGACCCTGGGGATGTATACCTTTTACCACGGGAAAATAGATCTTTCCGCGGGAAAATAATACCTCATCCCCACTGGAAAAATAGTAGCGCGGGCGGAAAATTTAGATGAAACTTGGTACAGTAATATAAAAGATTCTGGGGTGATAAAGGTTACCTTATACCGCGGGCAAATTCTTTATTCCCACGGGAAAAGTAGTAGGGTGGGTCAGAAGTTTTGATGAAACTTGATACAGAGATAGAATAGACCTTGGGAAAGGTAACAGACTACCTGTAACCGCGGGACAATAGCTTATTCCCACGGGAAAATGGTAGTTCGGGAGGGAATTTTTAGTGAAACTTGATACAGAGATAAATTTATTTAGATTTTGGGATGAGCAACAATTTATTTTGCTGCCATAAAATAAAACAACCTTCGATATATGTAGTTAGTTAACAGGGAAGCTATGAATCTATAAATACTTACAAAAAAAATCGATAAAAAAAGTAAAACAAAAAAACATTGAATTATGTATACCCGAGCGAAGCCGGGGCGGGCCGCTAGTCTAAGTATATCTTCGAGAAAGCTAGTTAAGTCGGGGGTTTTGAGTTATTTTATTCTTTTTCGATTCGATTTTTAACGTCGTGGGTTTTTTTCAAAATTTTTAATTTTATTTAATTTTATTTCCGACTTTTTAGAGAGCATATACGAATTATAATCTATATAATATGTAGGTAATATCTCGCAAAAGAATAAGTGTGATTCATCCTACCACATAATATTAAGTTCCTTATTAAATATTATACAGTTTCTTTCTGTTGGTTTTTGTTCAGAATTGGTGTCAATACTCTTGAGGACTATAATATTTGTGTTTGAACTCTGAATTTAATAATGACATATTTTAATAATATTGCAATATAATCGTTTCACACTATTATAGCAGCGCCCCCTAGTGAGTTAATATCATAAAACTTATCTTAGACCATGCACTAATCAACTACGAACCCATTGCTGAAAACCGCATTGAAATCGGACAATTCGTTTTAATATTATTGCAATATTATTTTGCACTAATATTGTAGCGCCCTCTAGTGAGTTACAGACGTAATTTTTATTATTTGGGAACATGCATTAAGCTACCACGTACACATTGCTGAAAACAGAATTGTAATCGGACATTTCGTTTTGGCTATATTGCAACATTGTTTTGCACTAATATTGTAGCGCCCTCTAGTGAGTTACAGACGTAATCTTTATTATTTAGGAACATGCACTAAGCTACCACGTACACATTGCTGTAAACAGAATTGTAATCGGACATTTCGTTTTGATTATATTGCAACATTATTGCTTTGCACTAATATTGTGGCGCCCCCTAGTGACTTACAACTATGACACCTGTCTAAGAACATGAACTCATCAAACACAAACCCGTTATTGAAAACCGCATCAAAATCGGATCATTAGATTAGAAGATAGGTGGGAACAATACGTGACAATACTTTGCACAAACGCACACACAAACACACAAACAAACATCTCTCACCCTAAACGCATATACCTGCTCCGTTCCGTCGTGGGTAAAAAGAAGAGTATAACAATGTCTACACATGTTTATATGATGTTACAATTTATGTAAATAAGGAATGTTAATAGCCATATTAAATTTCTATGCTTTCAGCTAGATTTATATTTTATTTTTAACTTTTTAGTGTAGGCACGTGTAGGTCCTAACCTTGAAGGCGGTTTTATATATTTTTTAAATTATCTTTTTATCAATAATAATATGGGTTGCCTGGAAAAAATTGCTACTTTAGCAATAAGGCCGCCCATTTGTAACGTACCTATATTCGTTAACAGCTCATATATGTCCCCACCGAGGGGCTCGAGCCTACCCTGATAACAGGGTGAATAGGCCTTAGTCGACCACGCTGGCCCAGTGCGGGTTGGTCAACTTCACACACAACCTTTGAATTTCTTCGCAGGTGTGTGCAGGTTTCCTCACGATGTTTTCCTTCACCGTAAGAGCGTCGAATAAACGTACATATGAATTCGAAAATCGAAAACACATTGGTACGTGCCGAGGTTTGAACCATCGAACTTCGGAACGGAAGTCAACGGGCCTAGCCACTTGGCCACCGACGCTCCACCTAACGTACCTATATTATTGTAACTGTATTTCTTGTAATTTATTACTGGTGTGCAATAAAGTATATTCTATCTATTCTATTCTATAGATTACACTGGCCTACAACCATTTTGGTGCCGGGGATTTTGGACCTGATTTTAAGTATGTCTTACATGGCGATCTGAAAACTGTTACCGGTTTTTTCCTATCAGCTCTAGTTTCCAAGATACAAGAAAAAACACATTTTTACAGAAAAATATATTTCATTGGCATTAAACATTAAGAAATCGTCTCTACAGTGATTTTCTAGAATTTATCTCACTTGGGCAATCTTGCATGATTCCCCAGCAATAGTAGGCCATCCTGGGAGTATCCCAGCTTCCATGGTATCTATTTTCCATAGTTTTTAGGGCTTCATGGAACCGCTGTCCCTGTTTATCTCATAGATCGTCTAAATTGTGTTGGCATTTATCTAGAAGACTATTGAGACAGTGTAATTTAATACACATATTACAGCCTAAATCTTTGAATCGCACCACAATTTCCTGTACCTACTAATTGTACGTTCCAATGAAATTTTGTGCAACTGCTAAAAAAGATTACCAAGCAAGTCTCTCCACATCATTAATAAAAGTCTCGAAATTAGTGCTGGCTTTTATTTATTGATGTATTTGAGGTCCATCAAATCAAAATATTAGTTATTCAGTACCTCAAGGAAATTTCTGTGAGATAAACTGAAAACATTGACCATTTTTGTTGAGAGTCTGGACAAATTGCTTCATTAGCCCTAATTTTGTATGCAATGGGAGGAATGATTTTTGCTTTTGAAACTAAGGATTCATAATATAAAAATTTTTTCACTAATAAGCAGGCCATGTCTTACAGGCCAATTTTTTTTAGTTTAATAACGTGGTTTGGCTCGACTGTCCCATAGACAAATAAAGCATGGGTATTTAATATATAGCCAGTCTGCTGACCCAATAAAAAATTTACCATCTGTGCCAATGTTCAATGCATATTTTACATACACTGTAAGGCACCTACACTCTATTTTGGTGTCGAATTTTAATCCCAAAGTATGCAAAATACAATCGACACACAGTGTTTGTAAGAGATTTACGCTGATTTCTCAGTATGTATTCACCACAAACATAATAAAATATATCAGGATCTTTAACTCAACATCTGGACATACTAGTTATAATGAAATAATAACATAAACTTTATCAATGTTTTTTAAATAATGACTATTTACGAACAAGAGTTGCAAAAATTAAAAACAAGGGTTGTAGGTAAACTAGAACTGATGAATTATAAAAAGATAATTAAAAAAATATATAAAACCGCCTTCAAGGTCCTAACCTACACTAAAAAGTTAAAAATAATATATAAATCTAGCTGAAAGCATATAAATTTAATATGGCTATTAATATTCCTTATTTACATAAATTGTAACATCATATAAACATGTGTAGACATTGTTATACACTTCACCTTGAAGTCGGTGCCAGTTGAGGCTACCTATTTAATCGGAACCACATCTGATCTCAAAAGCTCGGATCGTTAAATATAAAATATTAAAAGACGCGGTCAGAATACTAGGTACTGAGCCCTCTATAGATGACTGCTAGCAGTAGAAGTCTTTTGGTTGTAATGATGGTGATTATATTAGCTGGCACCGACTCCAAGATGAAGTATTTAGCAATGTCTACACATGTTTATATGATGTTACAATTTATGTAAATAAGGAATATTAATAGCCATATTAAATTTATATGCTTTCAGCTAGATTTATATATTATTTTTAACTTTTTAGTGTAGGTTAGGACCTTGAAGGCGGTTTTATATATTTTTTTAATTATCTTTTTATTTTACCCTTTTTAGTGAAAATTTACCATGACAAGTTACTCACACAAAACTTTAATTTGTTTTGTTTAGTACATAATTATATGCAGATTTTCTCACTTTGTTTCCTTTACAGTCTTACATTTGAATTTTAAATTCTAAAACATTGCTATACTTGATTGGACTGTAAACTAAGTTTTCCGAATGGCGAACAACTGAAAAAGCCACTACGATACCGTAGACGCTAGCCCGTTTAGTCCACGGAAAAAATCTTAAGTTGTTGTCTTCACTTGGGGTTTTCAAATCTTTAATCTATGACTAGTTTACAGAATATATGAATCAAAACCGCATATTTCTTGTTGTTTCAATTATAACAAAAGCAACGCAATGAGTGTGCTGTTGTTTATTGAAGAGTTTTCGTTTTAGTCTTCTACTCCGCCATCAGATATAATCAAAATTTATATAAAACCATTCTGAGTACAAGTTCTATCTATAAAACAAAAAAGTATTGAAATCGACTGATAAGAAGCCGAGATATTGCCAAAACAATTTACCGATCGGGTATGACGGCATCATCAATTGAAGAGTTACTTCCTCATATCTTCAAATTTTATCATCCGATCTTAGCGAAATTTTTATGGGACCACCCTGCAAGCAAACCTGGTCGATTAAAAAAAGAATATTGAAAATCGGTTCACAATTGGCGGAGATATCTTATAACAAACACACAAAAAAAAACAAAAAAAAAAAAAACATACGCGTCGAATTGAGAACCTCCTCCTTTTTTGAAGTCGGTTAAAAATGACGTATGCCAATATACTGTACATTACCTACTTTGTCGTCCACCGACATAAAGAGAGCTGCACCAAAAAATAATATTTTTTTTTGTAGGCCTGTGTTATGCATCAGCATTACACAGACTGTCTTCTACCGCGGGGAAATTACTCATTCCCACGGGAAAAACTGTTAGTGCGAGCGGAGCCGCGGGGCGAAAAGCTAGTAAATATATTATATTTCTAGCGTTGTCCCCGCTTGCGTGGATTGGTGAGACGGTAATTACCGTCTCACCAATCCACGCAAGCTGAGCACTGATACATTTTGGGATATTATAAATTGCACAGCAAATAAAAAAATTTTTTGACAGAACTGGTACTGCAGATAATTTGAAAAAATACGAGAATCGCGACAAATAAACTACTTTAGAAGAAAATACTGATTGCACAGCAGAAATACTAACTAGCGAGTAGGTAAAGTTTTCTTAATTAATAAGAACTCAGTTTAATAGTCAACTCAAAAGAATCATAATATCATTTTAGATTTTGACTTCTTGTTATTTTGTGATAATAGAAATGCTGTATTATTAAACAATTAGAAGAGAAGAGAAGACGGGTTGTTATATTCAGTTCTTATTTGACTAAGTATGAAAAGTATACTACTCAAATTTTATTAAAAAATTGATACGTTAAACAATTATAAATACAAAAAAAATCTAAAGTTTTCGAAAAAATCTATAATTATTTCATAATACCTATGTCTTATTGTTTTCCTAATAAATTCAAATATTGCTGTTATTTGCAAGAATAAACACACAAAACTGTTAATCTCTCGCTCAAAACAAGATCTCGCGAGTTTATGATCTCGCCAATTTCGAGATCTCGCGGTACTGGTATTCATAAACTCGCGAGATCTCGCCTGAGCCCCAATCTCGCGAGATATAATTCCCTAATTGACTACACAGCAAAGCAAATTTACTCATTTTTATAGCAAAATCATGAGTGAGTCCGGGTAGCGTTATATTGTAATGTGAATGTTACTTTTATGTCCTTCACGTTACCTACTAAATAAGAAATATTAATTTCAGTAAACAAAAAAAAACGTGGGACCGATCGTAGAACGTCGTCGTCGTATTTTGTTTGAACCAACAAATAGTAAAGATAAAAACGCGTTTTAAATAATACTAGCGACCCGCTCCGGCTTCGCACAGGAAAATGGTTATTGTGGGTTATCCTATGTATATTATGAATGTATTATACATATAAACCTTCCTCTTGAATCATTCTATCTATTAAAAGAAACCGCATCCAAATCCGTTGCGTAGTTTTAAAGATTTAAGCATACATTGGGATATAGGGACAACAGAGAAAGCGACTTTGTTTTATTTATACTATGTAGTGAAGATGCCATGTCAATAAAATGCTATTTTAATGAGGTAAATTGCTGTGTTATACCTAAATGTAAAAATAGATGTTATCTTTAAAAAAGTGATGCATTGTGCATTAATCGTTGTGCAATAATAATCATTAGGCCGTGCGCGAGTTCTGTAACCAGTTTATTACTATGCGTGCCAAATAAGAATAGGATCGCGTTCGCAGCTAACCTCACGAGAAAAATGTCACCAAATGTCTTATTAGTACAGTATGCAAAAAAATATATATATAATAATTAATTTCAAAAAATTAAATCTTAAAGATAACGCAACAATAAGCAAAATAGTAATATTATTATTACTGGTCACACCGATAGACACGTCTGTGTTGATAGATTATATGAATTTTCGTGATTTTTATGCATACCTAAATAGTTAATTACTTATTAAAAACAATCTTATTAGAAAAACATACTTTTCACCAAATACGTCATTAAAAGTGATTTTAATTAATCAATTTGAAAGAATAATACTTATATTTTTGAAAATAAAACCACTGGGATCGGTTCACTGAGGTATATTGCAATTGCACGTCTTAACAGTTTCACAATCCAGGTTCGACTGACTGCGGTTTTGATGTCGGCACCTCGTCAACGTTTTCCATTTTACCCCACTTATCGGTTCGGTGTTACCAATATTTAATTTATGAAAAGTGATCTAATTCTTTATTAGCTTTTTTTGCACACCTTACACATCACAAATGACGTTCGCGCGAATTGCGGAGCAAGATGGCGTCTTGACAGTCCTATTCTTATTTGGCACGCATATGGCACGCATAGTAGCTTTGATCATTCATTATAGTGGTACGCCACGAATATCAATAATAATTGCAGTTGATTTAGTAGTATTTTGGGTTGAATAGTTTGCTTCAGATTATTTTAGCATGCAAAAAGTACTGTTTTTATTTGCTGTGCAAATGCAAACTAGGGAGTGCAATCTTGGTATTCCGAGATCTCGTAATACCGAGATCTTGCACAAATTTAGCAAGATTAATCTTGCATTAAAAATCACGCGCGATCTCGCAAGATTTGCAAGATTGCGCAGCAACACATTCCGAGACCGTTCGAACATCTACTATAGGCGAGGGGTGAACAGATTATTGTCGTGGCGCATGGCGTTCGGGTGTTCGCCACGTTATATTTACTAAAGCAAACTATTCTCTAAGAACCACTTATATTCGAATACATCTTGTACTACGCCCCGTCTAAAAGATACGAGTGTAAAACCACTTGAAGCAATCATAAACTAACTTTGAAAACAAAAGCAAAAACAAGTTTTGTTCGGTAGGATTTTAAGTGCAATTTACATTATCCTATGACGTACTTGTTTGTTATGTTTTAGTTATGAAGAATAGCCCGAAGTGTGAATGAAAAAATGAATGTTTATTAAATAAATAGTCATTATTTTCTGTAAACAATTCGAAATAATTTATTTTTTCATTATGCTATATTTAATTACTGTTAAATCTGTTATTTTATCCATATGACTTGTATTAAATAATTTAGATGTGTCACATCTGCCAGGCGTCCCGTGACGGCTCACTATTTTGCGATATATTGTGTTTCAAGAAGCTTTTACAAACTAATCCGATTTTTTTTTAATTATTAACTATTATAGTAAAATGATTTCACTATTGCGCCGATTTACCTATAACAAAAGTTTACCAAGTTTAAATACTTTGAATATAATACTCATAATAATTAAAATACAGTCTGAGCAAAAATATAGTTCCCTCGTATAAGGTTCATTTTTGACATTGAACAATTCATTATAAAAAGTTCCTTTTTATTTAATATCTACTCTTCCTTCCGGCCTGTAATTCTCAGAAAAGCGAGATCTCGCAAATACCGAGCGAGATCTTGCAAGATTAGACCTCTACAATCTTGCAAATACCGAGATTGAT
Source organism: Teleiodes luculella (assembly GCA_948473455.1). NCBI lineage: Eukaryota > Metazoa > Arthropoda > Insecta > Lepidoptera > Gelechiidae > Teleiodes > Teleiodes luculella. Next base: position 10,664,826 of record OX419605.1, read on the forward strand.
GATTTTGCTGCAAGATTGCACTCCCTAATGCAAACGTAAATAAGAATTCTTGCTTACGCCACAAATAGCCACAAGCGCCAAGATTGCACCAATAGCCATAGCCACAGCCATTAAGGCCATCAATATTGCAATAATAAAAGGTATGATATTAACACCCGATCTTGAATCGCATATTCGGTGGATAAAAACAGTTGCAGGTGTTATGATTCCTGCCTGGAAAAAAAAAAAACGAAATATATCTTATCATATTATTAACATTATTGTGTGTGTATGTTTGTAATGCCCGGCGCACTCCGCGCCTGAGCTCCAGAATGTACAGTAAGCAGCACATGCGGCTGGACATGTTGACCTTGAGAGCGCCGTTATTCCGTACCAGTAGAAGCTAGTTTCGTAGTGCGAGTGTCCAGCCGCAAGTGCTGCTTACTGTACCTACGCCCCGGGCGGCGGCGACGACCGCGTAATATGAGGACAGTTAGTAGGAAAAACGCGCGCGCTTCTGACGACGCTATTATTTAATGGCACGTATTTAACGCGGCGACAAAGTAATCTAAATTGGGGATATAAAAAAAATGAAAATGGGTACTAAAAATAATGGGTTGGTGACTATTATGAGCTATCATTTTAAATATAAAGTGGCTACTAAATAAATGAATTGCAAGGTAGTTTTTAAATTTAAACTGACATCGAGTAGGTATTTGTTTTGGCAACTAAATTTATTTTCAAGCAGAAACCCTTTGCGCGACTAATGTCCAAACATGAAAAATGACCAATGGTCGAAAATGTCCAATCATAAAAACGTCCAACCATAAAAATGTCCAATCATAAAAATGTCCAACCATAAAAATGTCCAATCATAAGAATGTCCAATCATAAAAATGTCCAATCATAAAAATGACCAATACTAAGTAATTATTTTACTTGGACTTGTAGTTCCAAGCTTTATTCTTTTATTAAATTTTGGCTCACTACGATCGCAACACAGATTTTCTAGGTGCGTGTTTAATAAAAATAAGTTCAAAAACTAAAACCCGACTACTGATAATTCGAGCTCTAAAAAGTAAGAAACAAGAAAATATTTTCATCAGGAATCATTATGCATAAATTATTCAATATTTTATCTTTTATGTAATAAAAATGTTTTACGTAAAGGGAATATTTCAATGTACTTATAACTTATTCGTAGTGATGTTCAGTCAGAGGATAGCCGTGGTCGTATGCCATTTTGCCTTAATTAAACAATAGATTATAATTTAAATTATATTCGGTCTTTGGGGCCTTTGTCCAGCAGTGGTCGTCTTTCGGCTGAAATGATGATGATGATGATGAAAGCATTCATACATTTCATGGCTTCTTTGATTAAACAATAGATTCTATTTGAATAGTAAGTAGACCATTCACAAATTTCATATCAAAGTGGCATACGACCACGGCTATCCTCTGACTGAACATCACTACGAATAAGTTACATAAGTACATTGAAATATTCCCTTTACGTAAAACATTTTTATTACATACTTAAAAGATAAAATATTGAATAATTTGTGCATAATGATTCCTGATGAAAATAATATTTTCTTGTTTCTTACTTTTTAGAGCTCGAATTATCAGTAGTCGGGTTTTAGTTTTTGAACTTATTTTTATTTAAATAATTTTGGGGTTATAATAATTACTTTTCAGGTCCGTTCTGTGCGTAGCTTAACGCTAAAAAAACGCAAATCGATGTACAGGATAGTCGTTTGGTACACAGTAATTTTAACCGGCAGTTCCAAGAAATATTCCCATGGGGGGACAGTTATGTCGTCATTATTTTATTGTGGGACATGAAAAAAAATTGTTTTTGTCGGTTGTGGTAGGTACAATTATTGTGTGTTGTTTCTAATAAAAGGGCTCCATAAGCCATTCCTAGAATAAAGCGCATGATTTCCGTCATCTGTTTTATAAAAAGAAAGTGTATAGAGTGCCGCAAGCGGTAGGTAACATAAAACAATTGGTTATGATGCCGTAAGCTTACGGCATACTAGTACATTATTTAAAATAACTCTCTTCTTCAAAAGGTCATCGACCTTAAAAACGACACAGACCTCAAAGGTCACTGATCCCTAAAGGTCACTGGCTATGAAAATACAAGTCAGGGCGTTAACCGAAGCGAGGGAGGGGTCGGGCAACTACAAGGGGGGGTTCGGGGGGCGCAGCCCCCCGCTTCAAAAAAATATTTTTCTACCCAGAAACAAATCGGTTGGTTAGGTTAGGTTAGATTGATGTCAATAACAGAGCGGAGGGAGTGTATAGAGTCAGGGCGTTAACCGAAGCGGGGGAAGGGGGGCGAAGCCCCTAACAAGGGGGGGTTCGGGGGGCGCAGCCCCCCGCTTAATCAAAAAATTTTTCTACCCAGAAACAAATCGGTTGGCTAAGTTTTTAGTTAAACTGATGTCAATAACAGAGCGGAGGGAGTGTATAGAGTCAGGGCGTTAACCGAAGCGGGGGAAGGGGGGCGAAGCCCTGCACAAGGCGAGGTTCGGGGGGCGCAGCCCCCCGCTTAATCAAAATATTTTTCTACCCAGAAACAAATCGGTTGGTTAGGTTAGGTTAGACTGATGTCAATAACAGAGCGGAGGGAGTGTATAGAGTCAGGGCGTTAACCGAAGCGGGGGATGGGGGCGAAGCCCCGCACAAGGGGGGGCTCGGGGGGCGCAGCCCCCCGCTTTATCAAAATATTTTTCTACCCAGAAACAAATCGGTTGGTTAGGTTAGGTTAAACTGATGTGAATAACAGAGCGGAGGGAGCCGAGTGAGCGGAGCGAGCGTGCCGAGGCAGGGGCCGGCGACCGCCGGAAATTCAGATTTTTAGAGTCAATTTACTCAAAAAGTATTAACATTAGCCCGTTGACTTTGTATTTTATTGTAGGCTCTTTAAACGGTCGCGTTATTTTGCCATGCGTACACTTTACGGCTTATTAAACGGCGTCACCATTTTACCGTAAAACTTACGGTTCCCAAACAGATCGCGATGCAAAGCCGTTCGCGGCACTCTATACACTTCCTTATAAAAATGCATGAAATGTTTTCAATATGTAGGTCCTTATTGTACAGTAGCCAGCATATGCGGCCGGACATGTCGACCTTGGGAGCGCCCGTATTCCTTAGCGGGTGAATTTCGTTGTGCGAATGTCCAACCGCATGTGCTGGCTTCTGTACATACCAAGTTCGGGCTCCTCCAGGTAGGAAACGGCTCAGTGAAATACATACCAAATGTTTTGTAACGTCGGCGATTTGAAAGATATTTATATTTACTGTTTTTTTTTACTAAGCTAGACGTATATAATATATTTTGTTTTTTTTAATCGAGCACATTGTATGTAAATCTGTTATGTGAAAATTTAGTTCTGACTTTTTGACTACCTATCTGCAAAAAGGTTAAGTCGATCGTCTTTGTTTCAGGCTCAAATTGTAGCTGACTAATAAAATGTTGACCGGGGATGTAAGATGGTGGTAACCATGCAAAGTTTCATTTAAATCGGTGCAACAGAAAGTTAGGAGATTAACCCGTACAAACAGATGAACAAGCAGAAATAATATAAAATGGGAGTTTTAGCCAGCAGTACCCCTACCATGAGTTGCTAACGTAACTTACGCGCTCGATATCGACTACGTAAACGTGCATTTAGTATGGAGAAATTTTACTTCAGATAACTGTCAATAGATGGCGTAGTTTTAATTCCATACTAAATGCACGTTTACGTAGTCGATATCGAGCGCGTAAGTTACGTTAGCAACTCATGGTAGGGGTACAGAATTGCTGTTACCACCTTCAGCATTTAGTGGTAGTACTCCGAGCTCATGTGGAGTAAGACATACCTGGCTCACATCTGAGTCAAGATTTCATAAATTATTTTCAATTTTTCGATACTCGCAAGCGAAACCGCGAGCACTAAGTAATGATATTTATATATATTTGAACTGTGCCAGTTGAGCCCTTAAATTTGATAGCCAACACGGTGCCAATTAAAAAAAATTTTTTTTTTCTTCACGACTTTATGTCCTGTAGAGGGCGCCATATTAAATTTAGTGTGACGCCACATATCCTATAACCAGCGGACAATTAAGACGCATCAATTGACACCCCATATGTTAAAATACGACTGCTAGTTTCGGAGATATGAGGGAACAGCTGAACATAACCACATACATACATACCGGTCAAAATCATAACTCTCCTTTTTGCTGCGCCGTAGTCGGATGAAAATGCCGTAGCTGAATAAGGGAACAACATCTGCCCTTGAGGTATTTTGACTTGATTTTTTTTATATAGAGTACTCATAACTAGTACACATCACACACAAAAAAGCAAAAGAAATATCCAAGTGGTTCCGTAGTAAAACGACGATAAGTAAAAAAAGCCTAGCCTAGCCTAGTTGTAGCCGGCATGATGAAGGATAGACCTAGTTTTACCCGAAAACAATCGGCTCGTACTAGGTTTAACCAAGAGGAAGTGGCTACGCTACACCTAGTTACGGGTATTCTGTGACCTAGTTCTAACCGGCAAACTATTATAACTAAACTTATTTCAGTTACTTTCATAGTATAATGTCTTATGGTATCTTGATGTGGGGCAGGGCATCCGATATTAACACAGTTTTTATTTTGCAGAAAAGAGCCATTAGGGCAATATACCAACTTCGCTGTCGGGAATCACTTAGAGAACTGTTTAAAGAAATAGACATCTTGACAGTTCCGTGCCAATATATTTATGCAAATATTATGTACGTTAGGAAAAATATCCACGAATTTAAAAAGAATTCTGATATTCACAAACGTAATACTAGAAATGGAAATAAACTAGCTCGTGATAACTATAGATTGGCTAAAGTCAGTACTTCTTTCGTGGGGCTCTGTGTACGCTACTATAATAAAATACCTGATGATATTGTAAATCTTCCAGAAAAAAGGTTTAAATGCCACGTGAAACGGCATCTATGTAAGAATGCGTACTATGGATTGGATGAATATTTGAATGATAAGAAAGCTTGGTGTGTAGAGACTTCAGCTCGACACGAGAAACGCTGTGCTTAATCTAAGGTAATATTATTACTAAAATTTGTTTGTAAAAACCTACGTAATTGTGCAACATTGTAGTGCGGTCGACTATGCAATTGGGAAGCCATTAATTAGATTGTCGTGATGATAACATCTGGCTGACTGAGTATTCATGCTCACTAAAGTGTCCTGACTTGCGGTGGCGTGTGGGCCGGGTCGTTGGGTTCCCTCTAATATGGTTGAGCCCGGCGATGGCTGTCCCATACGTCAAACCCGTGAACGTGGTGCTGCTTGGGGGGACTGGTCTGCTCTAGTCGATTGCCGATTGTTTTATTGTTTATATAGTTTAGTTTTTCTACTTTGACTGGTTGCCTTCCTTTAATTTCATATTTCGTCTGCACTCTTTGTTATATTAATCAAATTGTATAAAATAATAATTACCTATGTAAAAATATTTTGAAAAGATGCAACGCCTGTGGAGTTTCTTCCGGCGGGTTCTTCTCCACAGAAGACAGCCAAATTGTGAACCCGCCTCGACGTCAAAAAATGATTTGTGAAATCTTACTTTGAATAAACACTATTTGACTTTGACTTTGACTAGGTGTAGCCGCACTTCGGGTTTCAGCCGTAACATATACAGGATGTTTGGAAGATGGGTGCAAAGCTTTAACGTGTTGTCACAGAATACCAAATAGTAGTGTTGTTAGTATAGACCATTTATTTAGAACCATATCAGACCATACTAAGCTTTCATGACGCATGATTTTATTTTGTACCGAATATTGACCATTGAAAAAACCCAAAAGTTTGCAATTACCTGCAAATAATGGCCAATCTGGAAAATAAGTAAGTTATTTATTATTTTATTTAAATATAGTAATGTGTAAACAATCAAATAAGACAATGTACGCATCTGTGTCATGAAACAATTTTGTTACAGAGATATTAAGTTAATGAACTTTCTTGGATTTCGGTAATCAAATTTATTTGAAGTCATAAAGAAAAAAAACGATGACTGGGTTTTATGTTCAAACATTTTTGAAAACATAACTGGTTATTGTTCTTTCTTTTGAGGTATCAACTACAAAGATAGCTCACCAATTATTGAAATTATGACCTGTAAACCAAATTGAGGGACCAAATTACGCTTATAGGTGTTTTTTTTTTCTTTTTTTTTTATCGTAATTATTTTCTTTTCATGTTCAAAATGTTCACCGCGATTCCTAATACAAGCACGGGCCCATCTTCTCACCTCTGTTGTTGTTATTTTTAGCATAATCTCCTGCTTTATTGTTTCGAAGGCTGATTGATCTGACTGATCTCTCGATCAATTCTTCTTTCGTATCTATTTTTTCATGTGTATATAAACAAGCTCCTTGGCTCTACCCCACACAAAAAAGTCAAGCGAAGTGGGGTTGGGTCATCGGCCGGGCCAAGGGATAGGCCCATCTCTGCCGATCCAACCGTGTCGTCAGGGAAAGTGTTGTTCAAGTGCTCCCGTACAGTTAACGTCCAGTGCGCTGGACAGCCGTCTTGCTGGAAGATCACTTCTCGGTCAGTTTCAAATATTGGTGCTCCAGATTCCTCGATGAGTATTGGAAGATCGTTTTGTAAAAACTTTAAATAATTATTGCCATTCAAATGTTCAGGTAAGGAATGAGGCCCAATTAGAGTTCTTCCAATCACTCCAGCCCACACGTTAACCGAAAATTGTCTTTGGAAAGATTTTCGATTTTTCCAGTGTGGGTTGTTGTCTTTGTAGGTTGTGAATATTTGTAATGCCTTCCCTTGAAAATTTGCTCTCATCGGTCCACACCACAATATGGACTTCAAGAACCAATCATCTTCAATATCTGCATTTAGAAGAAAGCAGCAAAATTGAATTCGTCTTAGGGGATATCCTTTTTCTAGACCTTGCAAACCTATGCCATGAAATGGGTATTTGTTGTTTTGATTCATGGTTTACCAAACCTCCAGTGTGAAATTAAAAGAAAAAATAAGAAGAAGAAAGGTAAGAGAGGTCCCCTCAATTTTATCTCAAGTGTGCAAGATAATACTCAAAATTGAACCCTGTTAACATTTTCAACACAGAAAGGATTAAATTAAAAGCGAAAATGTCGTTTAATCTACTGTCTTGAAATTTTTATTTTCTCCCTCAATTTGCTTTACTGGTCATAATTTCAATAATTGGTGAGCTATATTTGTAGTTGATACCTCAAAAGAAAGAACAATAACCAGTTATGTTTTCAAAAATGTTTGAACATAAAACCCAGTCATCGTTTTTTTTCTTTATGGCTTCAAATAAATTTGATTACCGAAATCCAATAAAGTTCATTAACTTAAAATCTCTGTAACAAAATTGTTTCATGACACAGATGCGTACATTATGTCTTATTTGATTGTTTACACATTACTTTATTTAAATAAAATAATAAATAACTAACTTATTTTCCGGATTGGCCATTATTTGCAGGTAATTGCAAACTTTTGGGTTTTTTCAACAAAAATGGTCAATATTCGGTAAAAAATAAAATCATGCGTCATGAAAGCTTAGTATGGTCTGATATGGTTCTAAATGGTCTATGCTAACAACACGTAAGCTTTGCACCCAGCTTCCAAACACCCTGTATAATAAAACTGTAGAAGTCAAAAATCTGTACTTAGAAAGAAAATGCTAAAAACCGAATCATAAAGATAAAGATAAAGAAATTTATTTGCAAGAGTACAAGTAATACAAGGTCTTAAATAAAATTACATTAGGTAACATTGTATTCTGCCGAACAAAATCAGCGTGCAAATTTTGATGTTTTTTTTACATCAATAAAGTAATGTTATTATTTTTAATAACATTTGTTTAAGTACATTAGAAGACACAATTATTTACCTCTAATACAATTATAATAAAAAAAAATTACACAAAATATATTTTTATGTAGTACTATGAATGTATAGTGAACCTTCTTTATATTCTAGATATTGTTTGATACTGTAAAAGCAGTTTTTTAACAACCAATCTGTAAGTTTGTTTCTAAATAAAGTAATACTAGCTATTTCCTTAAGGTGTGTGGGCAAGTGGTTATAAATTTTCATCGACATGTAGGCTATATGTCTGGCAGTGTGGGAGATGATATTCATTTCTATGTCTAGTCGGTCTGTTTGTAATTTGGTAGTTCTTTTTAAAAAGGTCAGAATTTTGTCGGACGAACAAGCAAAGGTCTCGTATATATTGGAAAGGTAATGGTAAGATTTTCAATTTTTGAAACAATGGTATGCAACTGTCTAGAAACCATGAATTACATATTACTCTTATACATTTTTTTTGAATAAGTAAAGCTCTATTCATGTCTACGGAATTCCCCACAATATAAGCCCATATGAGAGAATCGACGACACGTAACCGTGATACGCTGTGAGAGCAGCATCAACAAGAGACACTGTTTGTGTGAGGCGTTTTAAAGCAAACACAAACTTTTCGAGTTTGCTACATATGGTGGAAATGTGATCTTTCCAGTTACAGTGTTCATCAATTGTTATACCCAGAAATTTTGTTGAATTTACTTGATCTATATTTTGGTTATTGTAGCTAATATTAAGTGGAATGGGGTTGGAGTTGTATGAGTGGAATTGTATAGCTTTTGTTTTATTTATATTAATGTGTAATTTATTATTGTTCATCCAATTTATTACATCTTTCAATGCTTCATTAATATCTAATTCAAAAGATTCTTTTTTATCTATCAGGGGGATGATGTACGAGTAACAAGTAAAGTAGAGCCACTGGGCGGTCACTCCATAGAGAAAACGCGTTTTGAAAAGCTACTTACTTCTTTTTGAATATCAACTACAAGTCAATGGCGCTAGGCGCTATGTAAAACACCCCCGAACACCACCGGCGGAGTCCCGCGGTGCCTGCGGGGTGCGGGGCGTGGGGCGCTATATCGGGCGGAAACTCATTTTGGCGCAGGGGGTAGAGTGTCCTTTCTGTACGGGTTAGTACTATTATTGGGTCGGGTTTTAACTACGTCCCCTTTGAGTTTATAGCTAAATTCGCATTGCTAGCTGAAAAATAATGATGCAGCGGTATACTATGAGGTCTTACCTTACAATATCAATAAGATTTTCTAATGAAGCACGCGAAGATTTTTTAAAAATATGTCGTCATAAGCGGCGGCAGACTATCAGAGGGTTTGTTTCTAATTAAAATATTTAATGAATTGGACTACAATGATTTCTTCGGGTAAGGTCGCGTGCGCGGGCGCTGCATATGGGCTACGGGAAAGGACTGCCTCCCGAATAGCATTGCGTCAATGCTCTGCGCCCAAGTACTTAACTATTCTTTCAGTGACTCTCAAAGTATAGCAGCGGTTCTCAAGCAACCACCCCAAGACTTCATTCATGAGCTAGCCTCACGATCCAATTCGGTCTAGATAATCTACACTCCGACACGGCCATCCTGTGAGACACACGTCCTCGTGTGTAAACTATAAACTGTGCTTTGCAAAGTATTATCCGCTCGGCCAATTCTGACCTATTAGCAAAAACATAATCTTCGAATACTAATTTTACAATCATAAGATGCGACATCAATCAAATTTGATTAACATTCCTAGAGTATATTGCCCAATTTTAGTTTATAATAATTCACTAAGTCTCAAGAAATCTTTGACCAAATATTATAATTCTGTTTACAATACTTTCTTAAACATAATCGAATTTCTCCACATTAAACTCAGCTGTTACCAGTGGCCTTGATGAGATGACACACACACTGGCTTTCCCATCCCAGGATCGCCTGGCTTTCCCATCCCAGGATCGCCTTGGCCTACTATGGGCCTTCTTTTGTCAATCTCCACTGCTGTACGCATCCCACGTACAGCTATGCGCATTCCACCTCGGGAACCGCCAGCACCTCCTGGTAACCCGCCACCAAGGTAACTGCACTACCGCGTACCCACTGGCTCCACAAAGTGGTCAGATTTCTCTTAGGCTACGGCTACATAATTACCATTGGCGCTTAACTAAAACTCAATGCCAGCTATTCGACTATTTGGGATTTTCATTATCCCTCAACACTCGCACCACAATTTTCCTCGTCAAAGTTTTCTTGAGTTCCTTAGATATTTTCAGTTTAGGCATATTTCTAGATGCGGTCTGGATCGAATCTATAACCATGCTATCTTTACTTTTCTTTTCATCATTACAAAACATCTCTAATCAATTATAATCAGATTTCAAAGTGATACAATAAAGCACTTCAAAAAGCAAAGTAAGATACACAAAATTCACTTCGACCACGGATGCACAAATAGTCAGCTTTATTTGCTACATATCAATTTTATCAAGGCAACTTTTGCCAGACAATAATTCTTACAAATCTCTATTACTTGACATTAACACTTCAACAAAGTTATTCAAAATCACCAATTTTGATAGAACTTGTGTCTTATAGCAGCGCCTTTACTAAGGTAAGTTCTAAAAGGCCTCAATTTACTGCGGCTACTTTGCAATTCACGGTTTACCCTTATTTAACCCTAAATAAGTAGTTGATTAGGATAGTGTCGTCAAATCGATATTATGATGTCGTTAGATCGACAAATTAATTGTAGGTTTATTTAATTTAAAAATCGCATATAGAGAATTTATTCAGCCTTGCCTTATTTTTATCAAATCTCTGTTTACTGTAAGCTACCGCTTTTTCTATGTTACGTATTGCTTTATCTCTAACACTTTGTAAGTCTAAGGCCCACCAACGATGTACACGCGGAGTCAAATCTATTTTTTTACTCGAGCATTTTAACGAGTTGCACTCTGTTACCACTGTAAACTTTCGGCCGGTTAAGTACTGACGGAAATGTCTTATCGCGTTAACTACAGCTAAAGTCTCGAGTTCATAAGAATGGTATATGACTCAGCCGGTGAAGTACGTTTACTATAATAAGAAACCACACATCGTTTGTTTTCAACCAATTGAAATAGTATCGCACCATAGCTTTCAGTACCTACTTGCGTCCGTGTGAAGCTCAACAGGATATTGTGCGTCGAGTACAATATCATAAGTATTGGTTCTTTTGTTAGAAGGGTAATAATTCTTTGTTGTATTAGTTCATGTTTCTCAGACCACTTAAAAGTACGTTTTGTGATGTCAACTTCTACAAAGGACCCATTATTTCAGCGAACCCATTATTTAATTGATGAAAATAAGTGGCGAGACCTATAAATTGTCGTAATTAGGCAACTGTTTCCGGAGGTGGTAACAAAGTTAGAGTTTCAATTTTTCGTTTACATATTTAGTCGAATTTCACCTGCCTGAACTTCGTAACCTAGGAATTCTAATTTAGTCTTTAAGAATGAACACTTCTTTAAATTCAAAGAAAAACCTGCTTTTGTTAATGTTTCTAGTATCTTTCGCAGTCGTTCTAACCCTTGCTCTACACTTTCTGAAATAATTAAAATGTCTTCCGCGTAAACAACCACGTAAGAATATGCTAGGTCTCCTAGGGCTTTATTTATAGCCCGTTGAAATACTGACATAGCATTTCGTAAACCAAAGGGCATAGTCAAGTATTCATACTGTCCATCAGGTGTTATAAAGGCAGTACGTTCTATTGACTCATCATTTCTTATTAGAATTAAATGAAAACCGTTAGCGCAATCTAACTTTGTGAAGTATTGGGTGCCGTTTAATCGGGAAATTAAGTCAGACACTATTGGTAAAGGATATCGATCTGGCACGCAATGTTTTAACCAAAATGGGTAAAGTCCCACAACGCAACGTATTTGCGTTAAACAAGTGCCTCACCGGGACTCGAACCCGGCAGCCCCGCAACGCAAGGTAAGCGTTCCACCACTCGGCCACGGATGCCATTCTCGGCTATTCGTTAACTTTTTTTTTACACCGAGTGCAGCAGCGGCTAACACTTGAAAAGAGAGACCCCTTTTTGTAACATCTCAGTTTTTATGCAGTGTTAAAATAAGCTAATAAAGTTAAACGCTTAACAGCTGATGACGTTTGCCATAACGTGATAGCTACAGCGTTCCTTTGTATCTTTTGTTGAACATAGAATTATGCACCTCTATCGCATGTTATGGGTTCTATTACAACAGTTAATAATATAGCGAAATGACTAGATATCGTTAAATAATTTCAGTAACTGAATGCCTTTCAATTATACAGGTGACAAAGGATAATTAATTAGCCCATTATTCTAATTCTAAAGTATGTGAATTTTTAATTACTTAGTTATTGATCAATCCCAATCTATGTGAATGTACAAAACAAACACATTACGCATTTACAGTCTGATTGTTATTCTGACCTTCCTTTTTTAATACCCAAAGGTTGACTGGAAGGAATCACCCGTGGAATAAGTCTGCCTTTGCACTACTTTGGCATATGCTAACCATTCTGTTACTCTCGAGCAACCAAGTGCTAAGAACAAACAAAATATAATAATCACTGCATCCATTCAAATTAAAAATAGAAAGTATATTAGCAATAATTGCCAAAGCTTTCTTAAATTTCATTTAAGTTATTAACTTAACACTTATCAAAAGAATCTTAAAAACCCATATTAAATAATATCAAAATTGAATCAAAATAACGAAAACATAACTAAAGTTATTCTTTATATCACCATCAAACCACTTTTTCCGAATTCCATTTATCATCAACCTCCAAACCAAACTCAAAGTGGCATTCAGAATTCTTTATCTGAATTTTGAAAATTCGGTATCTTACTAAAAATATTATAATCAAAACGATCTGGCCTGATATGTGGTCTCTGCTATCCCGCACGCCACTGCCGAGCCGCTTTGCGCCTCACTCTTATACCACACACTGAATTTACACTGAATTTTACACTTCCACTAAATTAACATTTATTTCGCAAATAAAAGCCCATATACACTGGATTTCAATCCCACTTCTGATGTCGTCATAAGCGGCGGCAGACTATCAGAGGGTTTGTTTCTAATTAAAATATTTAATGAATTGGACTACAATGATTTCTTCGGGTAAGGTCGCGTGCGCGGGCGCTGCATATGGGCTACGGGAAAGGACTGCCTCCCGAATAGCATTGCGTCAATGCTCTGCGCCCAAGTACTTAACTATTCTTTCAGTGACTCTCAAAGTATAGCAGCGGTTCTCAAGCAACCACCCCAAGACTTCATTCATAGCCTCACGATCCAATTCGGTCTAGATAATCTACACTCCGACAAATAAATATTAAAAAATTCTGTAATTTACATACATTTTGGGGTTATAAACGCTAGTTGATGTTACGTATCTTTTAATTTTCATTAAAAAATAAGAGAAAGGCAACAGGCATACAGCCAAAAAAAAAAAGAATTATGTATTCTGCCAATTAAAAATATAGTCCAATCTGTGTATAATGAATGGCAAATGAAGGCTTCAACCTATTATAGGAGGAAAAAAGGCGGGCGAAGCCCCCCCATTTCTGAAGTGGTATTCTAAGCCCTTATAGATTTTTCAACCCGATTACAAAAAGGTTACTGGCTTTGATAATAGTAGCCAGGGCGTCAACCGAAGCGGGGGGACGGGGGGGCGCAGCCGAGGGCGCGCAATCGATTGGTTAGGTTAGGTTAGGTTAGACTGATGTCAATAACAGAGCGGAGGGAGCCGAGCGAGCGGAGCGAGCGTACCGCGGCAGCGGTCGGCGACCGCCGGAGAATTAAATTTTTCAAAGTTGATTTTTGTTATTGTAAACTGGACTTAAATAATAAAATACCTGTACAAGATTAGGCTGTATAATATTTTAACCATTGCCTACATAGCGATTAAAAGAAAAAAAAGGTTAGAAAAAAAGAAATTGGCGTTTTTTGTACCTACTGAAAATGTATGTAATTAATTTATTTTGTGAAAGTGATTTAAATGTGTTTATTACAAAAAGGATGCATTAAAACTGTAAGTAGAGACTTTCTAGAACCACCCCACATCATTTCCTTCTCACCATTCATGAGAAATTAGTAAAAACTAAAAAGCGGATCTGGTTAAAACTTTTACCTTATTATTTTCTTCTGTGGTAGAGCATAACTACCCAGATTTTTTCAATTTTTTGTTTCTCTGTCTGTTTGACGGTGTTTGTACGGGCTAATTTCGGAAACTGTTGGACCGATTGGAATGAAATTTTGGATGATTGATTGATTGATTGAATGATGGTAAGGGAATACAATATAGAACCCAGTAATTCAGTAAAGGCACATAATAAATAATAGTACTAGGTAGGTAGTAAAGGTGCAAATAAACTTACAGCAACCGCTGCAACAAGTTCAATTAAACATCCAATTTTGAGAGGTATGCAAAAGCAACATTTTTCTACTCTTGGCAGAAATTCGACGGTCATTGTTAGTAACAGAAATTAATAAAGATTGTTTTAAAAAATAAATCTAATATAAAATTGCAAAATACGAAAAGTGCGTAAAATATTCTGACAAGAACGAATCAGACACCTATTATGACATCCTGACAGAAAGAATCCGAAATAGAACACAAAAAAAAGAAAAAAGAATGAAGCCAAAGAGTTTTCCCGACAAAAAAGGAGCGAGGAGGGTTGAAAATTACAGTTTTTTTATTATTACATAAAACAAACAGTTCAAAATGTTTTGAACACGTGTTTTTTTTTTGGTTTTCATACTTTTTATCTGGGATTGAAACCGGTTTTGAAATAACTGTTAATATCGTTCGATTCGCTACTACGGTCGCCCACATCGCTTCTGCCATACCTTTCGAACCTATACTTACTATCCGAAGTAAGGGCGCCCTGAACTCCCGTGCTCGCTTCACTCGCACCCGCCTGGTGAACTAATTTAGCCTAGGCCCTAGGACATAATATGTAAACGTTTATAATTCCAAACTAACTAATTTATTAGACTGTGGAAGGAACAAAACACTGAAGAATATCATTCGCGATACTAAAACTAGGAATGATTTGGCACTTTAAATTTTGATCTAGCAACTTTTGGTCAGTCGTCCATTTGGTGACAAATACATTTGGATTATAAATAAAACATTTGGTCATTTAAAATTTGATATTTCATTTGTTGTTCTTTTAAAATTTGCTCGATCAAGTTTTGATTTTCTAATAGGCAACCTTTTTAACACTGTTTTTTTCGTACAGTTTAAAATATAATGTTCAAAACATGATTTAAAAAACTGTGATTTTAAACACTCAATAAAAAAACATTATTTTATTTCAAACTGTTTTAAAACATGTTACCTACTCAGTTAAGTTTAGCTGTCAGTCTTCCTAACAAAATGAAGGCGTATATATTTTAAACCTTGTAAATAGTTGGACTGTACTTACATTTTAGTCTCCTATGTAGGTAAGCTAACATTTTCCTCAGACTTGTCCAGAAGTATGTGATATATTCTTCGACACCGCCTCGTAATTAAGTTGATATTAGATTAGTCTGTCCAGCGAACTTCAGCGAAGCACAGGATCGCAGCATCGAACCTTGTTTACCTTGTGTCTGGATGTTGTATTTTATTATTTATGTGTGTGAGATGGCTCCACCAACAATTATATTGTTATTATTCTATTATATATCATACGAGTTCACTACTATTGCAAAGTATATTATAACTGCGAACAAACAAAGCAATTTTACAGATGCGTACACGCATGTAACATGTAAATGGGGGGTTTTCATTTTGACAGTTCTAAAAACAAAAAAGGTTTAAATTCGGCCATATCATAAGAGATGGCTCTTCACTGAACTCTTATATCAGATAAAATGGTCGTCGTGCGTGAAGGTAGGAAAAAAGTCACAAAAGTTAATCGCAAAGAGCACGCAAAAACATGAAACGGCCTGAAAAACAAAGTGCGTGACGTAATGACCTGATAACAACAGTGTGGCCAGTTTTTTTTCTGCCTCATTGGTTTGATTGGCTAGCGTTTGACATATTACCTACTCAAAATGTACGCCATCTATTTGACACTGACCCAGTGCGGGTCTGTCAACTTTGGGTATTGTATTGTAAGTATTCTATGATGGCCCTAAGCAAACGCAAATTATAACCTTTTTTTTAAATGCCATTTTGAAAACCCTTTATTGGAAAATATACCTTGGCTCAACACGGTTGGCGTCCGAGACCGTGTAGTTTAGATGTCGTCGGCAAATTGTATGTAGAGCTCGTCATTAACCCCCGACGAAAAAGAGGGGTGTTATAAGTTTGACGTGTGTGTCTGTCTGTCTGTGGCATCGTAGCTCCTAAACGGATGCGCCGATTTTGATCTGGTTTTTTTTGTTTGCAGGTTACGTTCCGTCGCTTCGAGTGTAGTTGTTTGGTTATATTTAAACCGTTTGAGTTGCAACCGAGCCACTGAACACGATCGAGTTGTTTTTATAACCTCAAATATTTAACGAGAGAAAATTCTTCTCCTGTCTTAATTTTTTTTCCACTTTTATATACATTACAGACGTATTAGACGTCTGTGATATACAAATCTAGCAAAATTATTATAAAGTAACTACGAAACAAAATGGCGGGCTTTTCGAGTCTTTTGATTTTGATATAAATTGCAAGCTTTATACGTCAAATAGCTGTCAGAGTAAAAATTAACCATCTCATTAGACGGTTGTTTGGTTGCTGCGCTCTGAGCCACGGAACGGGTGAAACTACGCTCTGACATCTGTCAGGGTAAAATTTCACCAAGCCACGGAACGGTTAGAGCGCGCGCCAGAGTGCGCTCGAACGAAGCGACGGAACGCGACCCAAGGTGTCACAATCGAGAGTGTTCTTAGCTATGATCCAAGAAAATATCTTCAGTCATTTGAAGATTATCAGCTCTTTTCTAGTTGTTGAAAGGATCAAGTAACGGTTTTGTGTCGGGGGTTATTGCATTTTTTAATTTAGTGTTATTTTACAGAATGCTTCCGCATTTCGACATCACATCGTTTCTAATCGTACCTATATTATTTTTAATCCATAACATCAAAAATGTATTCCAAAGCGTATCTCTCTGTGTTATTATTTAGTTATGGTACCTATTGGTATTTTATTTTTGTATGTAGGTACCTATATGGTATATTAATTAATATGTAAAGCCGGCTACACATGTTACGCAGTTATGCCACAGAATACCAAATAGTAGTCATGCGTTAGAATGAGATAAAAATCACCGTCACATCACCGCGCTCACTCTAGCGCATAAATGCCTCTCGCTCTGTTTGGCAAACACGGCAGACATGTGTAGACGGCTTAACAGTTTTTGTTTTTTTTATTGGGTTTTTCTGGATAGTGTGTGCATCCGCTTTGTTTTTCTCTGTTTACCTTGTTGGCCGGTGATTGTGAAGAATGCCGAATGGCCTATTGTATTGTGCAATAAAATTAAAGAAATTATTTTTTGCTTATTATTATGATTAAATCGAAATTTGTACTTACATGCCGCAGATATGAGCGATACTATACCGTAAAGAATAAAAATTGTTAACATGAAAGATTCCAAAGGTCCTGAAGCCATTGAACAAAATAGTTCACCGCGACGACCATCGCACACGCCTGGTAATAAGCATGATTTTTTTAACACGGTGGCAAATAGCACAGGGTATAATATACCCAGGATAATATAATAGGCCGCGACACCCAAACTGGCGTAAACGAATAAGTCCTTTAGATTAGGGCCCTGAAATAGGTATAAATGAATATAATAGGTATAAATGAATAAATTGTAAGTGGCCTAGTCGGTGGCAAAGAGGGCGTTGACTTCCATTTGGTTGGCGCGAGATTAGGCCCGGCACGTTCATTCGACGCTCTTACGGTGAAGAAAAACATCGTGAGGAAACCTTTACACACCTGCGAAGTAAGGCCGCTTTTCGTAGCAGTTTTGTTTAAGCGGTAATCAAGTGTTGGAACAATATTCCACCACCATTCAGATTTAAGGTGTAGGCAAGTTTAAAATTGATATTATCAAAAATATTTAATTGCTCATCAATGGAAATTCACAACGGGTACCAGGTCTGTTAAAGGTAGCCGCTCGAACCGAGCGTCAGCGACACTGACGCTCCAACACGAAAAAGGATAATGGACTCTAAGGTGATGTATTTAAGAATGAATTTACTCAAAAGCGAGTTGGCGCGACGACACAGACACCGGTAACGCCGCGTCACTCGCGTCACTGTCGCATGCCTCCAAAGACCACTTTAAATACATCACCTTAGAGTCCATTATCCTTTTTCGTGTCGGAACGTCAGTGTCGCTGACGCCTACCTTAAAGCCCAACTCACACATCACATAAATCATTCGCGAATAATATCATGACGAATGAATGTTTATTCGAATAATTATTTAGATAAAAAAATATTCGAATAATGCCCATCTCTGGTCACATCACAGAAGCTGTGGCCAGGCCCTTATCATGGCTACTTACGCCGAATACAGCTACAAGCGCCAGGACGGACGCAATAGATATAGCTATTCCAAATAGGAGTGTAATTAGCCCTAAAACAAACATTATGAGACCCGCCCCCACTTTTGCTGTCCCGCACATTGGGCTTATGAAATTAGATATACCAAAAAGCACTCCTCCCTGTAAAAGAAAAAGCAGATTAACACTAAGCGACTGAAGATAAAATAAAAGCTTATTCACGCTGGGGCAACATTGTGCAGCTTGCGGCATTCCACATAATTGATAAAAAAATACATTACTATGCGTGCCAAATAAGAATAGGACTGGCGCCATCTTGAATTGACAGTCCGTCCTTTTCTTATTTGCCAAATAGAAAGAAAAGGATGGACTGTCAATTCAAGATGGCGCCAGTCCTATTCTTATTTGGCACGCATAGTACCTAAGATACCTTGAAAATAATTTTGTCACTACGTTACCTCGTCGTAAAATATGGTGCCGTATGCCGCAAGTGCCGGTTTTTCGATTTCAAGAATGAAGAGTGAAGTACCTACGACGGGTAGGGGAAACCACAGAACATTTAAAAGAGGTTAGAAAGGCGCTGTGGGCGCGCCAATTAAATGTTCTGTGGGGAAAACCTTGCCTATACATATACTGTGCCTCTACTAACGAAATCTAGTAATGAAAGAACGTCGGTGGCCAAATGGCTTGGGACGTTGCTTTCCATTCTGAAGTTCGCGTGTTCTAGTCTCGGCACGTACCTTCGACCAATGTGTTTTGTGGCCTAGGTTCGAGGCTCTCTTGAGCCGCCCCTAGACGCGTTGTTAAATGACTACTCTGGGCCTTCCGCTCCCACGCAACCTTCCGCTCCCACGCAAGTCCGGTGAAGCTTGATTCGTCGCATTCGCATGGTCTAAGAAAACAAAGTCTAACCATTAGACCACGTGACTGACACGAGCCTACGTCATTTCTACGTCATTTTGTCTATTCATCCTTGTCGAATGTGTGTAATAGACAAGGATGAACAGCGCAAAATGACGTAGGCTTGTGTCAGTCACGTGGTCTAACGGTTAGACCTTGTTTTCTTGGACCATGATTCGTCGTACCTTTTCGACACAAGACTAGGTCAATTAAAAAAAAAGCTAGTGGGCAACGTGTCTTGAATGAAATGTGCCTTAAGCTCGTTGCCGACTCGGGTTGGCCTCGTGGCCAATTCGTCGGCAACACGTCGACAACGAGTGGCAATCAGTAAATATGACAACAACGTGTGGACCACGCGTCGTCTACCTGTCGTCCACTGTCAACTGACATGTTGTGAAATTCACTCTTAAATAACACAACATAAAGCTTAAAATTTAATGTCAAACTAGGTATAGGTTAAGTTGGAGTGGAATTGGTATGTATACTGTGCTACGGTGCAGTTCGTTATGGGGCATGCCGGTACAAAACAACGTATAGCAGTTTTTTTTTTAATTGACTTACGCTTGTGTCGAAAAAGAACGAACAATCTAGCTTCACCGGACTTGCGGGGGAGTGGAAGACTCTACCCCAAAAAAAAACATATACCTACCTACCAACGCGTCAGGCCTCGGAGCACGGCCTAGCGCGTTAATACTCAAAATATCGTGAAGGAGACGGTATAGCAACATTACCTATTCATTAGATCCACCATTTACATAAACAAATCTTGAATTAAACTTACAATAATCGAACAAACGCATATAATTATAGTTGCAATTTTCAGATCCTTTACACAAGAGCAACATACTTCTACTTTTGGTAGAAATTCGACAGTCATTGTAAATGTGTTATAAAATAATATATTAATAGGTTGTTTATAAAGAATATACCGTACGAAATAGAAAACAAAGAGAAAAATAACTTTACATAAAAAATATTTTGACAACTGACAAGAAAGAGCTGTCGTCGTCATAGAGGTAGAAGTGTTTTTTTTTAGCTTCACTTCATTTTATATCTGTGGCTGTCGTTACCTATGGTTTGTTTCATATTAATCCGGTCAAAAGGTCATTTACACCTGCCTATAATGCGCACATTTTTTTCAAAAGATACATTAATACTAGGCATTTGAAACTATAGGAAATTATCGCAATATACGTAATTTTGCATAGCTTAGTAGAAGGCGGGATGAGCGTGTGACCTTGCCAGGCATTTTGGTGTTACATTATTTTTAATAACTTTCAAGAAAAGAAAGAGTTCAATTAACTTTTTTCCGGATTCACATGAAACATACCATAGTACATAGGTACTTATAAGATCTTTGTCGTTTCGTTATTATATTGCTGACAGAAGCGAAAAGCGCAGACCTAGAAAAAGTAAAATCGCGCTTCGCTGCTTATTCTAAGGCGCAGACTTTCCATCCCTACTAAAATTATAAATGCGAAAGTAACTCTGTCTGTCTGTCTGTCTGTTAAGCTTTCACACCAATACCACTGAACGGATTTTGATGAAACTTGGGTACGGAGATAGAATAGACCTTGGAGACCATAGGCTACTTTTTACCGCTGGTAGGTTTATATCTCAAAATTATAATTCAACTTGTCGTACAAAGTGGGGTCACGTGACTAAAGTGTATATGAAAATTTAAAAATTGTTAGAGATTTCAACCTATGTTCCTTGGGGAAAGTTGTTCAGTTTCATGGGTACTACAACTATGTTGCAGAAAGACAAGCAGATAAATTCATACGTAGACGTATACATCATGAAATTAACTCTCCTCCTCTCCTCCTCGTAGGGATCATTCAACAACGTGATCACCGGAAGGGGGGGGTCGGGTGCTCGTATATATGTCACCGTAAAATCGTAAATACCGTTAGATTACAATTTAACTCGCGTGATTGTAAACTGTCGAAAGATTGTGAACTAAACGTACTGATGACAATTCAACGCATTAATTTTCGGTAGATTGTAATCTATCGAAGTGAAACCGTTAAATCACAATCTGTCGCGCGTTAAATTGTCAACTGTCCAAAGGCTGTTCCTGATTGGTCGGTATTACAGCAAGCCGTTCTATGTCCATACAGTTGGGAATAAAACACAGGCGTCAGTTGAATAAAATTAAAGCACTTCAAGAATTGTGACATCACGTATTTATCTATTATTAAGTAGATAATCAGTAATTTTTACATCATATTATGGTATATTTTTGGAGACTCACACTACCTCATTTATCATTCAAACTACTATTCTTCGATTAATAATGGATTCATTTTACTTCCACAATAATTTCATAGAACTTATTATAAAGTAGTGAGTTATTTTCAACACGAAATCAATTGAAATTCACTTAAACACAGATTGTTTACATTAGATAATAAACGAAAAAACAAACAAATATGGCGGCGCAGAGCATATGACGATCAACCAATCAGCGCGCGAGATGCGTTCCATCCTATGCCATTTCACAATTTGACGGTTTAATTTCGATAGATTACAATCTACCGAAAAATAATCCGTTAAATCGTAATCAGTATGTTTGGTTCACAATTTTTCGATAGTTTACAATCTCGCGAGATAGATTGTAATCTAACGGTATTGATAATCTTACGGTGACATATACATCGGATAATTGGGGGGGGGAGGGGGAAGAATCCATGATTACGTCATCAGCGCTTCGTTTCCGAAAATAAATTATATTAAATATTTACGTCCAATTTTGAAGTTTATTACTGTAACACTAAATGACCTATGACCTATCTAACTATATTAGATAGACACCCTCTTCCCAAAGGACATGGCTTTTTTTGGTCTTTTATTCACAGAAAAATCTAACCACTATATAGAAAAAATATATAGATTCTAGACATAAAACTGAGTCCACATGTCCAGTTGTGGAATTTAAGTGCCCCCCATTTAGGAGATATTAATTTTTTTCAATGTGAAAAAGTTGTCCACTCAGCAATTCTATAAAACGCACCTGCCACTACCTATCTCTTTCTAGCACCTAGCTAAGGCTAACTATTTTGTAAGAAAGAGAAGACAAGAGTAGCCTTAGCTAGGTGTTAGAAAGAGATAGGTAGTGGCAGGTGCGTTTTATAGACTTGCTGAGTGTACAACTTTTTCACATTGAAAAAAATTAATATCTCCTAAATGGGGGGCACTTAAATTCCACAACTGGACATGTGGACTCAGTTTTATGTCTAGAATCTATATGTTTTTTCTATATAGTGGTTAGATTTTTCTGTGAATAAAAGACCGGGCCCCATACGATTTTTTTCCTGTCCTTTAGGTCATTTAAGACCCATAGGAACATGACATACGTATCAGTGCTAATGAACAGCAAAAAATTTAAGCACGGCCGAAGATTACGTAATCAAGAAGGGGGGGGGGGGGGGGGGGGGGTTAAAAACAAAAGATTACGCTGTGATCACATAGAGGGTGGGGGGGGGGGTAAAAAAACGGCCAAAAATGATCACGTAATTGTTGAACGATCCCTGAGATGACCTCGACGTCGAAAAGTGATTTGTTAAATCTTACTTGGAATAAAACATATTTCATTTTCATTTTCATTTTAACTTTTTTTTTTTTTTTTATGTGGGACACACTCCCGGCCATCTGACCCCAAACTAGGCAGAGCCTGTACTATGGGTGTCAGACAGCTGATATACATACATATACATAATAATATAAATATACAACATCCAGACACAAGGCAAATACAAGTGCTCATCACACAAATGTTTGCCCTGGGCGGGATTCGAACCCGCTACCCTGTGCTTCGTAGGCAGACGTACTACCAACTAGGCTACGAGGCCGTCGAATTATTTGCCTACGTATTCGCCTACGTAAATCTGAAGCGCGTCGCTGAAACTTACCCACATGCCACAGGAGGACTTCGTAATACAACATGTTCTAAGAAAACAAGGTCTAAACATTAGACCATGTGACTGACACGAGCCTACGTCATTTCTGCGTCATTTTGCTTATTCATCCTTGTCGAATGCGTGTAATAGACATGGATGAACAGCGCGAAATGACGTAGGCTTGTGTCAGTCACGTGGTCTAACTGTTAGACCTTGTTTTCTTGGACCATGGTCATTCATTAAGGCTGTGAAATATTACTCTCGCCAGATGGCGACATTAGTTCAGTTTTTAGCCACGTTCATTAAGATCTTTGGCAGACTGAAGAGGGTCGATTAATCTCCGTTATAGGGTCAAAAAACAGTACTTATAGAACACAGTACTTAACTACTACGTAATGTAATGAATCGCATACCTTTATCCGCCGTCGGTGTAAGAATTTACTACAACAGCAAAGTACATAGATACTGAAACAACGGAAAAAATAAAACTATAGCCTGACCAAAGAAATAAAAAACCTGCTCTGGGGGCGCCATGTGTATGTTTTTACGACTATGGCAACAATTTCCCTTATAAAATTAGTTGCATTGAAATTCCGCAATATGGCGAGTATTTTTTTTTTCACGCTTTAAAAATCAATCCCGATCAGAGAACTAAAAACCACACCATATTGCAGAATTTCAATGGAACTAATTTTCTAAATGGAATTTTTTGACGTAAACATAAAAATATACACGTGGCGCCCCCAGACCAGGTTTTTTATTTTTCTGGTCAGGCATTTACAGTGATGTTTAGTTTTAGACTGCAGAAGTCTCTCTGGTGGATTTCGGGTGAGTCTGGCGGGGTAAACAGTCCGGCAAAAGACTATCACTTTTAAATCATTGCTGAGCAACGATGGTTCCAAAAGGCGGAGTAGTCCTTCTGTTTGTAGTTGCATCAAAGAAGTAGCTATACCTATAGCTTAGTACGGTCAGCTGCACTGATAACTGAGCCCCTCTGTATAGTATAGGGCCTGAAACTCTATTTCTTCAAACTTTCGTGTCGCTAAGATAGCTCGATTTCCTTTAGGACCATTTCGACAACTGTGCCATTTCATCCACTGTATCAATAGAACAACAGTTTCATGATTTCTACTGATTTACGCTCGTCTAACGAAAAATGGCATTTTTAAGCTTCTTCTACGTAGATGGGATGGGCGACGCAAATTGCGGCGCGATTTTATACTATCACAACTACATAATGCCAATTTCTACGCTCAATACACAATATAATCACCGAGAGGGGGGGGGGGGGTCAGCTACCTCTTCAGCTGACTAAACATGGTCTTGGTTAAGCTTTATGATAAAACTAGCTTTCCGCCCCACCACTCCCGCGTTATCAGTTTTTTTCCGTAGGAATTATGAATTTTCCCGTGGTAAAATATATTCTATATTCTTCCTAAAAGTCTATTCTATCTTCGTACCAAGATTCATTATAATCGGTACAGTAGTTTCGGAGCCAATTCAATGCAAACAAACAATCAAATCTTTCCTCTTATATTAAAACAAGCCTTCCGCCGCGGCTCCGCCCGCGTTAATAATTTTTCCCGTGGGAATGAGGCATTTTCCCGTGGCAAAAGGTAGCCTATGTCACTCAGGGTAAGTATAGCTTTCTAATAGTGAAAAAATTTTTGAAATCAGTTCAGTAGTTTTTGAGTTTATTCATTACAAACATACACACACACAAAAATACAAATCTTTCCTCTTTATAAAATTAGTAGATTAGTAGAAGAAAAGATAAATACAACGGCTAAAACTACACACATAAAAAATACAAATTTTTCCTCTTATAATATTAGTGGGAGTAAACAAAAGATAAATACAACGGCTAAAACTTACACATTCCTTCAAGTAAAAAGAAAACGAGGTTGAAAATCAACATCCCTTGTGGGCTGACCAAGATAAAGTACACCACAAGCCTCTTCGGCATTTTTGAAGGCCGAACATCCGCTCCTTGGAATTGACAAGTATCCTTTAGCTCGGTGCAATAAAACAGCACTAAATGCGTGATTGCGTATACTATAGTCATCGCTATCACTATTATCACTGAGTAAATATATAGGTCATTTGTTATACTAAGACCCTGAAATAGAATAAAATCCGGTTCAGGGTTAACCTAATCCAAATCACATCCAAATCTACTAGTACTTCTTTATTAACAGCTCATTTAAAGGGTGTAAGTAAATATATTAGCGCATATTTCACGGAAGGTACCTCCCCATGAAACTGAATATCTTTCCCTAAGGAAAACCTTAAAACCCCCAAAATTAAACTTTATTAACTTTTTATCCATACTTGTGTCACGTCAACTACTTAGTTTTGAGCATGGGTATGCAAACAAGAAAACAAGGTCTAACACTCCGACCACGTGGCTGACACAAGCCGTCACACCTATTATTCCTACGTCATTTTGCCTGTTCATTCTTGTCGAATGCGGATGAACAGCGCAAAATGACGTAGAGTTGTGTCAGTCACGTGGTCGGAGTGTTTCTTAGACCATGGCATACCCTGAAATCAGGGTGAATAGGCCTTAGTCGACTACGCTGGCCCAGTGCAGCTTAGGCCCAGCGCACACCAGGAGAGGCGCGGCGAAGATACTGAGAACGTATCAATTAAAACTAAACCTTAAATATTTTGGCATACGGTTGAAAACGGCATGCCAAAATCGAGTAGCGCGCGGCGCGTCGAAGCTGCCACGAGAGCCGGCGCGAGACCGCCGTATGTCAAAATATTTAAGGTTTAGTTTTAATTGATACGTATCTTCGCCGCGCCTCTCCTGGTGTGCGCTGGGCCTTAGTCAACTTTACAAGTCTTCCGCTCCCCCGCAAGTCCGGTGAAGCTTGATTGGTCGTACTTTTTCGACCTATATGCATAGGTCAATTAAAAAAAAAGGTGCCATACGTTGTTCTGTACCGGCATTCCTCATAACGTTTTGCCGACGAGTTGGCCTCGTACCCCGAGTCGGCAACGAGCTTAAAGCCCGTCCCCATTCCACTTGCTTGCTTGTTTTATATGTATTTTAGTTGTTCGATTTTTAGGGTTCCATACTTAAAAATAAAAGACGGAACAAGGGTCCGCTCTCACGCTCACACTAGCATAAAATAAGGGGGAATAAGGGGGCGGCAGTATGGGGGTATGGGCTAAATGCACGGCGGCAATGCCTACACGGCGCGCTCACATTCAAACCGATGATGCGGCCACTTGGTATGGAGAGTGCAAATACCCAATATCTTTACTAACCCTAATCACGCTTATAATTAACATTATTGAAGATATCAGTAAAGCCACTCCAGACAGGGCCAGCAACAAAGCAAACAGGAATTCAATAACAGTGGTCCCGCTCAGCCTGCCAGTCTGGCCACAAATCGGTAGAATTACTGGCAAAATCGCTAGCAACGACCGCAACTGAAAAAAAAAGTCGTTGCTAAAATTCCTAAATCGAAAACTAAAATTATTATTGGCTAATTTTAAACTTTTGGACGTTTCACATCCCTTAGTAAGGCTGCGTTTCCATCAGAGATGAGCGAAGATGCGTAGCGAGGAATGTGTTTGTAAAGAACCAATAGAATCGCTGCAGTGATCGAGGCCAGGTAAATGGAGCGTTTCTATTGGTTCTTTACAAACACATTCCTCGCTACGCATTCTCGCTCATCTCTCGTGGAAACGCAGCCTTAAAGTACAGATTAATAATTAGTTAGTACACGTAGTTAAGGTCATTACATTTGTTGACGATCTTAGTAAAGCAACATTATATTAAAAAGCTTTACAATGTACCTACAATAGCCAGCACATGCGGCTGGACATGTTGACTTAGAGAGCGCCCGTACTCCGTAGTGATGGACGAGTAGTGCGAATGTCCAACCGCATGTGCTGTTTTCTGTACCTTTTTTGTACGATTTCAAACAAAATGTAATAAAATGTACACTTACTAGAGCGCTGTAGATTCCAATGAAAATACATGGCAATTTCAAATTTTCAACCGAAAAACACTGGTTTGTTGTAGGCAACCAGCCTATCGTCATTCTATAACCGCGTAACGTAAATAATTACACCACACTAAGAAAATAATATAAAAGAATGTATTAAAAATTAAAAAGTTACTAATACATTTTATGCTTAGGTGAACATGGGTAAGCTAAAAATATTGTATTTATATCAATATTTATAAAGGGTATCGTTTTGTCATTTTTGTCATGGTATCAAAGAGAAAAAATAATTAAATACGGGGGCGTGGTATTATTATTTTTTGGCGTTTTGGCATGTTGAGGTTTACATATCGACACAGAAAAATGGAGAAACGAAACGCGATTTAATTTATCTTATCTATTCAAAAACAAAAGGAACAGAAGCTGAAAATACGCACCGCCAGCTTTAACAGTCTTTCCCGTGGGAAATTGGTATTTTCCCGCGTAAAATGTAGCCTACGCCACCTTGTGTGTTATTTTGATGATAAGCTATGTTATTGTAAAGTTTTGTTAAAATCCATTCAGCAGTTTTTGCGTGAAAGAGTAACAAACATTCATACCTCCTCACAAACTTTCGCGTTCATAATTTTTTGTAGGAAGTAGGTTTTAGAAAAAAAGTTAGGTAAATATGATAAAAGATAAAGCGGTATAAAGTGAACGGGTTTATAAATAAATAATATAATATATTCTAATATGACGGAGACATCTTACACACGGCTATCACGGAACCCACGACCCTGTGCTTCGCAGGCAAGTGCTCTACCAACTAGACCAAGAGGGCGGTCATTTCGTAAAGGCTTCAGGCATATTAGGTACCTACCCATAAGTATGTTAATATCATTTTGTTTTGGTGTCAGTGACAGAGTCATATACTAAGAGACTCCGTATCCCGCAGTCAAACTGTATATCGTCACTGGAAATCCAATTTTACTGAAGCGCCAAAATGCAGTTTCGAGAAAAAGCCGTTTAAAGTTTTTTTTTTACGAAAAAAATTCATAACTTTTTACCTAATCACTCAAAACTGATAAAACAAATAGGTAAAAAATGCTTTTCCTTTCTAGTATTTTTATTAATATTCTGTTTGTTGTTTTTCTAGCTAGTTTAGGAGAAAATGGCGGTTCAGTAAAACGTACCTCAATTTGTAGCAAGTCAGATTTTCTTAAACGCCATCACATTAAACTATCTGTGTCATCAAATACTACTTATTAAATATCTCAAAAATAAATAAAAGTGCGATAAAATTACTTTTATCAGATTTTGCTACGATGTTGGGAATTAAAATTACTTCTGAATATTTTTTCTTACTGCACAAAATTAGCAAAATTCCTTATAATGACGCCATATTACCAGATAAACACAACATATTTACTTTTACCATAGTAAAATAAGAAGGCTCAATTTTACCCAAAGAATAATTTTGATTTGGAAATGATTCGCATGGCTATATGATCGAATCGAAAATAAATAAATTATTTGTTAGTAAGCCACGGTCACCACACCAACATAATATCTCGAATAATTTCTAAATTTAATTATTTAGGTGAGGCAAATTACTCGGAGAGCTAACAGACCTGGACCAGCAAACTTCTTGAACCGCCCCTTCGAGGTTCCCTTTGAGGTAGAGCAACGGATTTTGTGAGAATAGTAACTTCATACCAGAGAGCCACAGGGTTGATGATTTCGGGGGATTTCTTTCTCATAAAGTTGTAGATTTATTTCTCATTTAAAAGTAAAACAAACTAATAAAACCTCGCTAAATGAAGTTTATAATCCAACCATTGCTCATCCAAATACCAATTTGAACAGTTAGAACTTGAAATGAAAACTAGCCTTAAATGGCTATCAAAATGCGAAGGAGTGAACAATTACTAAGCCAGGTTAATGGACACTGTCCTTACTGTTGGGCCTGAGTTCTTCAAGACTTGTCAAACATAAATAAATAAAAGGTCTTCAATTTTATTAAAGCATGACGAGGGATAGTTTTTCAGTTTGAAGAAGATGCTTTATGCTATCAGCGATACAAAATATTATGATCTTAGAGCCTCTCGCGACTACCACCAATTTTCCACCTTGATATACGTTTATCAAGCGTTTTATAACGCTAATCTTTATAGGTTAAAAATTGTTACTAATAAGAGATTAGAGAAATGCGGACGTTAAAGTTGTGGCGACTATGACAGCGACAGTTGGATGAACTAAGCTTTTCATCAATTTAACCTAGTCAGTGGCCCAAGAGTGCCAAGCTAACCTGATACTACCTATAGGTACTGATGTTATCCCAGCTTTTCTACAATACGCCGGGCAACGAATAAAAGCTGTGCTTCTGAAGATAGATACACTGATATTCAAAACTCTTCTGAAGCTGATTGATTTCGACTAACAACATAGATGAATCACATCTAATTGGTGATTCTCTTTTTTTAAAAGGAGACAAAACTCTGTCAAAGAAAAGCAGACTCTTTCCTTCCCCTTCTATGTCAAATATAAAAGATATTCTCAAGAACTATTACAAATTTTCTCGCAACTAAGTCCAATGAATTTCAGTCTACCGGTCAAACACAGTACCATGAACTTCACTCCCAATAATTTAAGTTACATTAAACAGACCAGCTACCTTGTTGGGCATTGACGAGCTAAAAGAAAATGTTTCAATCGAAACTTGGACCCTGCTGGAGTCTGTTCAGAGATGCTGAAGTTATAACCGGTATAAAGAGATGCTGAAGTGATTGTATAAGACAGCTACTGGAGATATCCAGGTTTAATACTCTCGGATGACAAAGTATTTTGGTCAAAACTGCTTCATGCTGCATTAGAGGATGTATTTAAGCTTCTGGGCTGTCTAAAGTATAAAATTTCATCATCATTTGGCTGAAACTAAAAATGAACTTTGCATAAATCAAAAGTTTGCGGATTCTGTCAATCGAAGACGAAAGATAAGCAGTGCAGGAGTTGGTGAATCGTGAAATCAAAAAGAAAAAACTCAAAAAAAGGACACGCAGTATGTGCAGAAACTTATACCCATACTGAGACTGCCTACTATGCCTGCTTTGTCGTTTATAAATACTTATATATATTTTTTAAATATCTCATTATATATATTAACTTCTGCAAAGCAGGAACAAATTGCACAGCCTCACAGTAATATTTTCATAGAACAGATGGTTATTCCTCTAGCACCTCTGTCACTGTCAATTACACAGGAATTTACTGATATCCTTATGGCCGGTCACATTATTACCATTGAAATAACTTATCAACCAAAGCAAATATACTAATAGCCATAAACTTGGTAAAAAAAATAGTGGCTAAATTACGTATGAGCCAATGCCTCTTTAAATCCGAGGTGTAAAAATTTCTTATTCGCCATTTATCATTCCTAGTAACATAAGTCAAAATTACTTAATCATCAACTATACATCAACAAAGCAAGGCAATACAACTTATACGACACACGTCAAAAAAACGCCGGATTTTATGTCGTTTCAGTAACGGCGAAAAAAAATAACCGCCTTTTTTTGGGTTACTGAAACGCCACAAAAGTGCTCTGATCATAATGCTAGTTAGACAGATCGACGCAGAAAAATTCGCTGATCCCGAATATGTATATAAGTCAATATGGCCAAGTTGGCGGTTCAGTAATATTGCCTTTCCAGTGACGATATGCAGTTTTGTGGGGTTTTGTATGTACCCTGAGCATGTATGTTTTCTAATAAATACAATAAATAAATAATAAATAACTATAGGTGGGTACTTTTTTTTAATTTAGGGTTAGTCTGCAGGCACAGAAGAAAACAATCTAAATCATTGTCTGACTTTAATATACGCTTGTAGAAATAATAATAATATTGTTCCATAATATGGTCCACATCCTGTGCTTCAAAAGCATAGTAATAATTTTTAGTTAACTATAGAAAAAATGCAAATAGAAATAATCGCATCGCGTGTGCCATTCATTTGAATTTCAAAAGAATCGTCGTTTTCCCTACAAAATATTAATGTGCAACTATTGTAATAAGTGCACGCGCCGTTATACTTTAAATGCGTTTTTATACAAAAATTACTATTTTTACCCTAAAAATTTATGTTTCTCCACCCCTCCCCACATTTGCATTGTGTTAAAAAAAACTTTTCTCCCGCAGCTGTCCCTGAGTAAATGGCGCGAAATTTTGACAGCGCGCGATGTTTGGCGGCAAACAATGACGGCGACGTTCGGAAATGGAAGCGACAGAAAAAACTTAATAACTGGGTATTTTGAAACCCTTTTCCAAAGGATTGAATTCAATTACGCAAAAAGTGTAATAAAGGGTTCGTTTTAGCAGATTTTTGGAAAAATGGGGTGCATTTATGTTGGATTCAGTGGGTCACTAGCGCTTCTTGTTGTTTTTTTAATTTGTAGTTTTTTTTTTCTTTTTTTGGTATTAAAACCGTGGCGCGCGTATGTCACGTGCACAGTGCATTTTCAAAAAGGGTTTAAAACAACAATAGCTTTTTGTATCGAATGATTTAGAGGTAATTTTTTTAGAAAGTAACGGATTTAGTTTTTTGATAAATTACTAAAAGAAAAACTTTTTTGTGAGATTACGAAGTTTGTGAATAGGTGTCAAGATTTTCGAAATTGAAAATTGATCGATAGTTTGTAAGTTTGCAATAAATTGTTCATTATTATGATTCCCTTTGTGAAACATTAGTCGTACCTTTCGAATTAATAAAACTGGTTTATACCAATTGCCTATTCCATGACAGTAAAATGACTAAGTAAAGTGGTAAAGTGAAGTAAAGAGTAAAGGCTGGGCCTAAAAAGGTCTTGCACCTAGGCCAAAAAACAAAAAAAAGAGATACGCGTGCCGTGCTCCGCCGCCGCGCGTGCATCTCTGTAATGTCAAGCTAAAATAAGTTTTTATTTTGATTAAAATCTCTGTTCAATAAGTAGAAAATATACTAAAATTCTGTGTTGTTCACTAAAATGCCAAATATATTTTATAGTTTCATAACGGTGAAATAATAAAATGAATCCCAGTTGTGTAAAAATTCGTAATATTTTCAAATAACGTTACGCTATATACCCATCGCTTTTTTAAAGTTTTTGGTTATGCGAACAGTTGTGGCGAATTGTCAGTGAACTGTGAAATGCAGAAGTTTGTGAAGACCTGGTAAGTTTCTTATTTTTATTTATATACTTTTTATTTATTGAAGGCGAGATAAAAAACAAATATCCCTCGCTACTTTCCAAAAAACCTTGTCACACCTTGTGTCGGTAGTTTCAAATAATTTCAATAATTAACTACTACCACACTACCGTTATGGGGCTCGAGCCTAGCCTGAAATCAGGGTGAGTAGGCCTAAGTCACCACGCGGGTTGGTCTACTTCACACACAACCTTCGAATTACTTCGCAGGGAGCGTCAAATACACGTACATATAACGATTTCGAAAATCGAAATCACATGGGTACCTACATACATACATGCCGAGGGTTGAACTCCGGAACTTACGATTGGAAGTCAACGGCTCTAGCATCTTGGCCACCGAAGCTCATTAAATACCGTTTTACCATCGCAGCCATAATAAAGTCACCCAAAGAGCGATGGAGAAGGCTATGCTTGGAGTTTGTTTGCGTAATCGAATTAGGAATGATGAGATTCGCAGGCAAATCAAAGTCACCAACATAGCCCCGACCGATCGTTTTGTGGAGATCTTTGGTAAGGCCTTTGCCCAGCAGTGGACGTCATTCGGCTGCACTGATGATGATGGATGAATTAGGTCAGTCATCATATTTTTGCACTTAGTTATACCAATATTACTAGTATGTCCAATAATGTCCATCTGAGCTTGTGTTGTTTGAAACTATGTCCCGTTGGAAAGTGTCCCATTGAAAGTGAGTCCAGTAGCGACAGGCTCGAGAAGCTGTCAAACGCGAAATAGTGACATTAGAGCTATTGTAGTTCTATCTATATGTTGCGTTTGACAGCTTCTCGAGCCTGTCGCTACTTACATAGTAGGCCTACAGGGAGGGAGTCCTGTACTCTTGAAATCAATATCGATCCCGATTTCAACCAAATACCAAATACCAAGTCAATTTAGACCGCTACTCATGAAAATCTGCCCGACAAGGAGTTGACAAATGTCTGATTTCATTTAGTTCATTCGATATCCGCCCAATATCAAACCAAGGTGGCGCTGGTGTGGCATGCGAGAGTACGAAACGCCCGAACTCAATCGGAATCGTCGTCAAGAGTAGCCCCTCAGATGGAACTTAATCGCCCATTACATACAATACAATACAAATATATTTCATTGACACCAAACACAGAAATACAATACATAGGTATACAGAAAACGAAGAGTCAAAAGGCGGCCTTATTGCTAAGGTAGCAATTGCTACATACCTGCTTAAATTTATATTTTTACATGTACAGTCAAGAGCACGCTAAGCAGAACACTTTGGACTTTGCACTGTTTTGTGTCCGTTGAATAAGGGTGAAACTCCCAACACACGTGTTTAGCTCGAGTTACATTACATAATTACATTTTAATTTTAAAAAAAAACAGACAATTTTATAAGCCTCACTCAATGCTTACACAAGACATGACGAATTTATTTGTTACAAAATGATTTAGTTTTCCTATTTACAAGCTGATTCATACAAAATAATAAACAGTAACATTCGTAATAGTTGTGGGAGGATAATATTTATTACGTGTCAATTGTTACTCATTCGCTCCTGAGCAAGACTTAGAGAAAACTTTGAGATCCTAATTCATGCGTCATCAAATGCCGATACCTTTTACTTGGATACTGTTTATTTTGTACATTTTAGTGCGTAATTTCAGCCAGTAGACGTCTACTGCTGGACAAAGGCCTGAAATGAAATTAGTTTGTACTCTAGTCATAATTTATTTTTTGCATAAAACTATTTCGGTATTTTGGTTTGCAATAGTAAATCTAAAATTGTTAAAAATTACTTCAGTAAGTAGCGACAGGCTCGAGAAGCTGTCGAACGCGACATAGTGACATTAGAGCCATAGTATTTCTGTCAATATGTCGCGTTTGACAGCTTCTCGAGCCTGTCGCTACTTACATAGTAGGCCTACAGGTAGAATTCTGTACCCTCTGTGAAGAGTGATACAACTTGAGATAGATCGGTTATCAAGTGATTGTAAATCCTTAAAGAGCAATTTTTTTGCAATTTTTCTGTCTAATCGGTGTAGCTCTAGACCTTCTAGAAGCGAAGATAATTTTGATACATCTCGCATTTTTAACATGACTCTATGTGTAAAATAATATTACTCTACTTGAATTACAAAAAACTATGTTTTCCGATGATAATTTATGTGAAAAGTGATGTAACAACATCAACATTATTTGTAACTGATAAAATTAATATTTGTAACTAGTGTATAATGATTTAACTCAAAACAAATCTATTACCACGAGAACTATTACAAAATATTTTTGGTGTTAAGTGATCTAACTTGATATATAACATTAATAATACCAAAAACGTCTGCACGCAAAACGATTCCAGTTTGTGAAAAATGTTATAACTATTTCTCGGCCACAAGAAAAAACAAAGATCTTCACATCAATCGGGCTTACACTGCTCGCATCCAATTATCCAAAAAACCCCGACCCTCACCAGATCGTCGGTCTACCTTGTAGGGGGCCTGCCATCTCTATGCCTTCCTTTAAGTATTATGGACCTTTCAGCCCCAACGCCCACTTCACTGTCACTTACTTGAGTTTGATGATTCTATGGGCTATGTCGGTGACTTTGGTTCGTCTGCGGATATCATCATTCCTGATTAAAATCTGTAGGGAAACTGGAAGAAGAGCATTTTGCTTTTTGAGTGACTACATTATGAGCAAAGTTGGGTCTACCTAACTGGGCTGACATAATGGGGTGTAAATTCGAGAGCAGAATCCCCAACATTTATTACATTTTCCTTCTCCATCTTCATCTTCTGACTAGTTGGCGAATCTGTTGAGCATTTATCAATACAGAGGACTTGTGCGAGTGGCGCAGACGGATGATCAGTTTCCGATATGAGAACTATTTCACCCCTAATCCCAAGTTGAGCAGTATGAGGTCTTCTAAGGTCCCAACCATGATTACAATATCCGTCATATTTTTCGCCCTCAATGTTGATGCCACGCCCATCGAAGTCCAAAAACTTAAAAACTTCTCCAATGAAGCTGTGTATATTTTTTTAAATAACGTCTTTCTATCTTTCACTCCGCTGTAGCTGCATTAATCTGTAATTCTGATCCTGGAGACGGACTAACATGGTGGCATTTTCATAAAATATTTCAGTATCTTAAAGACCGATAGTCAATTTGAAACCTCTGAAGAGACCGCAGTACTGCCCAGGTTTCGTTTGAACAGAAGACTTTATTAACACTTTAACACTGAATATAGTGGCTGATTATATACCTACCTGCTACTCTTCAGTCTTCTGTATATCATGTGAAAGTGGTCTAATGGTAATGTAGTTTTTTCAGAAACTGACCTCCTCAGGAGGCTGAAAGTTGTCAAATCTACACAAGAGAAGGTTTTTATCGACTCTCGAAAACAATTTGTAAACAAGGCTCAGAAGTAAGATGGGACTATAATTTTATTTCTTTAACGCGCTTTTTAAAGGGACCATTGTACTTCTGTGCCATACTTGCGGTTCTGTACCTTCAAGGATAACGGACTTAAAATAAATAGTTTCTGAAATGTGAAGAGCCGTGTACCACCTGCTCAGAAGTTATTCTGTCATCAATCACCCAGGACCTTGATGGCTCTCAATCTCGTACAGGCTGATGTCAGGAATGTTTTCGGTATAGTGTCGGGTTAACCTAGCTCTAGGGTCAGTTGCAGTTTGACTACTGACAGGTATTCGTGCACAAGTTTTAATAGAATTGCTTGATTTCTTTTAGTAGATCTTTCCATACGACTTTGAGATCTGTCTATTTAGCTGCCGGTAGCAGGAACTAGGAAGCATCTGCAGACTGCAGAAATATCCTCCGTCTTTCTTTGATGAACCTGAGGTATTAAAGATCTTAAAGAACTTTAATCCAGTCGTCGTCGTAAAGACAGCTTCTACGAACTTATCATTGTATTCCTCTACTCCTACCTATTCTGCTAGGGATTCAAAAGAAAGTATTAATGGTTCTTTATATTGGCAATAGTTAGGTTAGTGTTACTTATTTATTTCTTACTTATGTTGACAAATTCACGCATTACTAAAAAAATATTTCAAAGAATATAATATAGTCAAAAAACTGTTACAATTTTACTAAAATTCAAAGAGCATTGTTTTTTCCTTTATTTAATTTGCTTACCCAATTGCAATTCGACCATAATAACATAATTGATATCAATATACACAATTTAATAAAATAAAATGGTAATTTAAATCATTTTTCACCTTAACTGCACGGTTATAACTTTGTGTATATTGATATAAGTTTGCAAAATACTTAAGAATTACAAAATAAAGTAAAGAATCGTAAAGAGGATACTTTAAATAGTATAGTTTCTTCCAACAAAAATACGTGAATCATGTTTATAATATTTAAAATGTTGAAAATATTAATGCTATATCACTTCACACAAAAATGCTAGAGGCTGTGTAAAGTGATATAAGTTTACATAAATCACTTAACACTTTGTTCGATAGGCGTGGAAAATGATATATATTCGTATTTTTCGCTATTTGACACAAAATTTTGTATTGCATCATAATTTTGAATTAGTGTTTTTAAAACTTCACATGAATACCTAAGTGAATTTGTGAAAATCAAAAATCTACAGTAAATAGAAATGAAATTAGAATTTTTTTTTATTTTCAAAACTTTAAGTCGCGATATCTCGAAACTGGTTTTTGAGACTTGTATCACTGTTCACCGAGGGTACAGAATTGTATCTCTCTCTATGTGGGTTTAACTTAGTCGGTTTTAGTTAAGATTTAGTGAATATGTTATCAACTCAAATGTAACAGATAGAAATTTAAAGTACCTACCTACTATGTTAAGGTTGCCTGGAAGAAATTGCTACCTACTTAACTTTTTGTAATTTTTTCACTGTAGCTACTGTTTTGTGTGCAATAAAGTATATTCTATTGTATTTTATTTATCTTTGACTTGGAAAATTGTTTTGTGAAATCTTACTTCGAATAAAACGTTGTTTCGACTAAAGCACAGTTAAAAGTTCGAAGTCAAAATACGCCGTGTCGATCTTTAAACCCGGGGTTAACGCGCGTCGAATCAAACAACGCACTACACACTTTAACCCCGTGTCGTTTCCAATATTTATCATTTTTTACCAATTTCACCCATTATTATTTTTTACTTTAACCCATTTTTCAACAAATCCCCTCGTTTTTCGCAAAGATTTTGTGAAAAAACTGTTTGACAGATGCGCACGCGACCCCTCGCACTGCGATTTTAATGGCTGTCGCTTTTCGATCAAAAATGTGTTTTTTTAACAAAATTGTAGTTTTTTTCGCACTAATCCAAAGCCGACAGTTGACGCGGATATAATCTTTAATTAAGACTATTTTTGGATGTTTTTTTTTTGTACTTTTAGAGGGGTCTAAATTGTGTGATTTATTTATTGATAATTTTATGGAATAATGGGGTTAACGCGCGTATATGTATTTGCTGCGTTACATTGTAATGTGTTAAATTTTAGGATTTACGTTTTGCCCTTTTCGAAAATGAATCAAGTAAGAGGTAACTTGATAAATTGTGTCTTCCACTACCAAAACAGCTGAGAATGTCTATATAAGTGACGGCTAAGTAAATACTGAAGAACATGCTCAGTCATTAAGCAACTTTTCCAAAAATCACTTTCTCGTCGGAGACGAAAAAAATCGACACTCCTAGACGAAATTATAATTTCAATGGAAGTGTTTAGAGAACTTAATTTATGTAGTTTTTTGAAAGCTTTTTCGGGAAATATTGCTTGAGCACCTTTACTTTTTTTGGGTTTGACGTAGATTTGATTTATCGCTTGTGTCGAAAAAGTACGACCAATCAAGCTTTACCGGACTTGACTATCCCGTCACTTATACCACTTAGGTATCTTCAGTGAACAGTCTCCGTGGTCGAGTGGTGAAAAGCTCGTCTGACGTTACGGAGGTTCCGGGTTCAAAGCCCGATGGGGACTCGTCGAACAAATATCACTTTGTGAGACTTTCCTCAGTTAGAGGCTGAATCACCTGATTGTCCGAAAAGAAAGATGATTCCGTGCTTCGGACGGCACTTTAAGCCGTTGGTCCCGGCTACTATCTACGGATGTAGTCGTTATTGGAGTCATGTCGGAAGCCAAAGGCGGTTCAATAATTCCGACACCAGGGTTTGTGAGGTAGGTTAACCTAGAAACCCACATGATAAGCAAGCAAGCAAGTGCAGCTGATCTAGTCTATGAATTTTATCCCTTATTGGAGAGATTTCAAATATCCCTACGCTTGGCAGGCGGGTTAGGTGGCACATTTGTAAACGCTGCATCTTTAACCTCAAATTCAAAGTAATTTTTTTTTCATTCGCTTTTTAAGAGCACTTAATGACGTCATATCAGAAGTTAAGAAGCTTTGCTCAAACCAAGATCGACTCTTGTTTCAAACGAATGTAAGTACAAGTCTAAGCAATAATCAAACAATCTAAAAGAGGCGATGCGATATCAGTTTGATTATAACTGGCAGGTACGCGCAATGTGTGCGCTGCTGTGGGGAACAACCCGCCGAAGAAACTCCACAGTGTCCCATCGCCTCAAGGGAAAGTAAAAAAAAAAAAGAAAGAAAAGAAAAATAAAGGAGGAGGGAGAGTATTTAGTCCATTACTAAGTTGGGAACGGAACGAATTTAATTCAGCGTTTTTTTTATGTTGGTTTATTACATTGTTGTTTGGAGCAAAGTGAAAGAGCCATCAGTCAAGCGAGTGATATAAAACCATTTATTTTTTACTATTGAGTTACGAAAATTAATTATTATAAAAAAGTATACTTATATTAACTCAACTGTCATAATAATATAATTTTATATTCACGGTCATTTACAAAATTACTTGAGACAGCCACTTATCGCGCGTTAGTAAAATTTTCTCAAAGTAATTTGTAACTAAAAATACTCGTACCTAGGTACTTTGTTAGTACCTACACTACTAACTCTTCTGTCCAAAATTCCAAACAGCCTAATAACTGGCCAGAAAACAAGGAAAATTTACAAAAAAATAAATAAAACACCATTTTATTTGTATATTTAATTTATTGAATACGGTAGAAATGCTTCGTAGTAATTTAATGAGAAACAAACGATAACAAACAGACGGATCTAGGAACATATACCGACCGCAGGCTTTGTGTGGCACTGGTTGCTTCTCAAAACTGACGATAGATGGCACTGTTTACAAATTGTAATGTTTACAAATTGTAAAAAACAAAAACGATTTGCGGCCAAAAAGAGAAGAATATAAAAAATTGGCAACACAGAGTGTCATCCCATTTTCAACACTTCGTTGTTGCTAATTTTAATTTTCTGAATCTTTTTGGAAATCGGATGTATTTAAATCTTTTTAAATATTATTCGTTTATTGATAATAGAATATTTTTCAATATTTAAAAAAATACTCAGATGAAATCTGATAAATGTTCAATGGAATCATTATAAATATTATTATTAAAAATGATTTAGTGAGATTACAGTGATTGCCTCCAATAATGCATCATCTGCAATTTATTTTTAAAAAAGAACGTTGCTTCTTATTCTTGGTAAGAAAAACAGTTTTAAATTATTATTATTTTTTGTTGTGCGGTTTAACGATTTAATTAAATATGTATAATTAATTAGGTACTTAGTGCCTCTAGCTTTATCAATGTTTGACATCAACTGTAAAAGTCTTTCAGAAAAAATATGATGATGATAATAATGATGCTCCAGTGCTTCACAAAATCCGCGGCAAAAACCCGGCCATCACCTCAAGCCGGAATATTTATAATTCTTTCCATACACTTTATTTAAATGTTAATAATTTTACTGAATGTGGAAGTTTTATGCGCTTTTAATTTAACTTAAAATGTACTTATATCTAACACTCATAAGGTATATTATTGGCTAAACTCCTTTTGTTATATTATTTGCCAATCACTACCCGTACGAAAGTATTCTTATTGTTGAAATAGATTATTTAAATTCAAAATGTTTATTAAGTTATTATTTTTAATGATCCCAATTCAAGTGCTAAACCTAAATTTAATCCGTCTGTCCTTTTCGGTTTAAACAGTATTGAGAGATATAGAGAATGTAGGAAACGGGAAGGGCCTTTGTTAAAAAGTAACTGTTACAGGTTTTTTTTATTATGGCACTACATAGTTACAATAGTTTGTACTCTGTTACAGGTTGTATACTTACACCCACTAACAATACAACATTAGTAGTATTTTTTTTTATGTAAAAGACATAAAAATATTCGTCAAATGGCAATAGAGACGGTCTGGCTTAAATTTAAGTCAAGCACAATTATTGCGTGTTAATCAATGAAATCAGAAAATAAAAACAGAACTTCCACATCAGTAAAATTCGTAAAATAATTTGACTAGAAATAACGGTTACATTATAATAACTTGAAAATAATTACCATTTACAAATACAGTCGCACTTTAAAGTAATAAAATACACTTAAAATTAAAAATATTTAAAATCGTTGGGAAAAAGACTAGAATGCGTTTAATAATTAAACTTTTAAAAATCTTACAGTTAAAACTATTTATGGAGTGTTTGGGTACCGATTAAGCTATTTGCAAAATTTTATTTTAATAAAACAATTTCTCGTAAAATAATAGGCATTACAAATGGATCTATGTTAGCTTCCTTGCTCCGTGCATTGCAGTAGGTATCTATGGAAATATATTAACTAAAATTATATGTGCGGTAACTGTCAAATTAAGACTCCAGAGTTTTACTTTAAATATACCTACGAAGTAAAGCCTCCATAAGTACAGTCAGTGCAAAAAAAAAACTAAAATATGCCACTAGAGTAGGCTTGAACCCCTCTATGGGGACATTATAATAGTTAGGAGCTGTTAACAACGAATACTATGATATTTTATAAGACGATAACAAAATTACTATTCAAGCAGAACATAAACATTTCAGTTTTACATTTATATCAAGATAATATTATATTTTTTACTGAATTTTTAAATGAACGAAATTATTGACTACAATACAGTTAAACCAAGCTGTAGCAATTCTATGCAATATATATTCTTCTTAAAATTTTCTGCGGAAGCGTATTAAGTAAAATACCACTTAAATCTAAAATAAAAAAAATGTCTCTATAAAACGTGAAAAGTTAGAAATAATTAAAATATTCATTTTATATATTATAATAATTGAATAATATACAAAATAATTAGATAAACGTGCGACTGCCTTTTTTCACCAGTTTTTTTAACATTGTACCCGAGTGATAATTTTTTAAAGTTTTATTTCTAACTTTTGTCACTGTGACTACACTTATCAATAATTTGTACTGTTAGTTTGTTTTTACCATTCTCCGATACATTACTTCGATTTGGTAAATATTTTGTACTATATATTTCAATATAATGGCATTACAATTGGACTGGCCGGAAAATGATAAGTTTTGAAAATCTGAAATCGAAAAGTACAACGTGTAATAACTTATCTAATTAAAAATTTTCAAAACTTCCATTTTTTCTTAATAAATTTACGAGATCATTCTCAAAAACGTCCAATTTGAAAGTTTATTACCCTAATAGCAGCAGTATAGTTATAGTTTGTAATAAATATTGAATCTAAATTAAACTATAATATATTTATTCTGTATTTTATAGCACTAAATTTTGTAGGAAATTAGTAGATTGCTAAAGAAATATTAGATCTTTTTTCGCTTTGTTTTTATTTCTTTAGTACTTTCACGGGACGCGTTTGAGAATTGGTCACTCAAGGTACAACGCTATAAGGGAACGTATTCTGAACACAATGTCAATACATTTCACTACATCCAATGACAACGATCCCAAACTATCGCCCGAACTCTTTTATATAGTAAAAATTTTGCATTTTCTTCATACAAATGTGGTTCTAAAAATGCTCCCTTTAGGAGTGCGAACCATAGTTTTTTGCGGATCGTCCACGCGTACATTTTTTATTAATTTTGTTTATTATTTTTAAAACGTTATTAATATAATTTGTTGTATTGTGCGCAATCGTCTCGGCTTTGGACGGGGCTCAGAAATTTGGCTGGTTTTGTAGGAAGACTATCAGGAAGTGTGAATGCTAAAACATAATTTGAGTTATTCAAATTGTAGGCCG
The DNA here is from genome assembly GCA_948473455.1 of Teleiodes luculella. Taxonomy (NCBI): domain Eukaryota; kingdom Metazoa; phylum Arthropoda; class Insecta; order Lepidoptera; family Gelechiidae; genus Teleiodes; species Teleiodes luculella. Next base: position 10,707,365 of record OX419605.1, read on the forward strand.
AAATCAGGTACGAAGCAGTATTCACATAGTAGATTTACAACACATCACATGGAAGTATCATATAGGAACTTTTAATTACGTATAAATTTACGAATATCAGTACCTATATTATGTGTTCATCATTTACATACATAATATAAGTTCTTCTATCCTCTTTATCAACACTGTCTTCTTTCACTTGGAACTCAACTGTTATTTATTTATTTATTTACCCTTTTATGACAGTTTCAGATACTTTACCCTGACCAATCACAATTATTATTACATAATCAGGAGTAAGCCCGAAACTCCCCGTTCAAAGCCGTTACAAAAGCGACCTCTATTTATTTAAATTTAAATTACAACTTACGTACATACATAGGAACTTTCTTCAGAAGCTGCATGGTTTGTACAAGCTACCTCCACACACTGAACTACCAATATAGTGTCAAACAAACCCGATACTCTCAAATTAATCTTGAATTTCACCTCAAGATAAATATACCCCCAATCGTCACTTCTGCCAATGTTCAGTCTTTGATTTTAGGTACAATCAGCTACGGATCAACATGACCACACGCTTACCTGGGCGACATTTTATCTGAAGCCGACAGTACTTTACACTTACAATTTTAAAGCTATTCAAAAAGACACTGCCGAATTCTGGATTAATTCTGAAATTTTAGTATTTATGTTACCAAAGGACAGTCAAGTCCAAAACTGGGGAAGATTTTGTTAAAAATACTTAGAGCGCATTAGTGACGATTGGGGAGGAGTTAGTCAGCAGTAACACATTAAGTTATAGATTACAATACAAATAAGTAAATGAGGGTTCGGCCAGACGGGGCGGGCCGGACTCAGCCCAAACTCGCCCCCAAACAATGACCCGTATTCTGTGTGTAACACAACAAAACTGCCGGCCGAACCCCACCACCACATACCTAATCAAATTTAATACTAAAATTACGTTTAATGTTGATCACTGCCCAATTAGTACGTATCTTTGTGCTTAAATTCACTCGTAGACAACAATAAATAGTCTCCAAGTTGCTAACATAGCGCGGCCTCCGTCCACGCAGCATCTATATTTTGTACTAATAGTGTAACTCCAAAATATAATATACAATAACAGCTAATATAAAAACTAACGGTGTGAGGTAGAGCGGTTTACAGTACACCTAAAGTGGCACCTAGTTTGTACTGTGGGTGAAAGAGCTAGAGGCGTCGTATCGCCGCATAGCGTCGCCGCGTGGCGCGCCGCGTCACGGCGTATCGCGGCGTGTCGCGGCGCGTCGCGTCTCGTCGCTTTTGTATAATGCACTGCCACAGGCGACGACGCTCGCTCAGTGATCAACATCGCACCGGCACTACGACGACGCTATCGTGAGTGCACACTCACAGATAAAATACATTTAAATAATAATTACGCCTAGGGTGTATTTCTTCTCCCGATCGAAATCAACGTTTCAAAAACACGGATTGACCCGACTGAACATCGAGGAGATAATAATAAATAATCAAATATATAAGCAACGTTCCATATATCACCCGTTAATATAATTCTCAAATATATGAAGTTAGACTTTCAAAAAAAAAGAGGCCGTGCCGCCGCGTTGTGGCGCTCGAGCGAACGGCAAGGACAGCTTCTCCAATTATAATTACGTCTCATAATATTTTCAGCAATCGCTTGAAGGCACACAGCGTTAAATGTAGTTAGTAGATCAGCGATCGCGTGCGCACGCGGCGATGTGGTCACCGGGCCGCGCGCGCGTCGCGTCGGCAGGCTAGGCGGGGGTCAGCGTGAGCGTGACGGTCGCGCGGCGCGTGGCGCGGCGTCGCACCGGCAGGAACACCAGGGCCGGCACCAGGCTCAGCGCGCCGCCCGCCTCCTCCACCACGAACGGCTGCATCGTGAGGGGCGCTTGCGGCGCGCGCGGCACCGCCAGCAGCGCCCCCGCACCCCCGTGCGCCGCCCGCAGGTGCGCTTCCAGCGCCGCAAAGCCCTCGGCGCGGAACTCGCAGCGCGAGCACGTGTATTGCGTGTCGCCATCCTCATTATTCTCCGGTGCTTCCGTCGACACATTCTCCTCCGTTTCCACTTCTGCGTTCTCGCCCATGCCCTCTGAGTTTATATCGTTCATTTGTTGCTGGGCGTGCGCTCGCTCGTGCGCAAATAAGAACGCTAGCACGTCTGTTGTGAAAGGGCAGTAAGAACAAGCGTAAGGCTTGTCCCGCGCTAGGAGGTCGAGTGGTCGAGGCGGTGGGGGTGGGGGGCGAGCGGGCGGCGCGTGCTCGGCGAGCAAATGCGCGCGCAACGCTCGGGGACCGCGGAACCGCCGCGCGCACAGCGGACACGGCTCGGCGGGTGCGGAGTTGGCCGGCGCAGGCGGCGCTGGGATCCCGTGGGTGTTGTGCTTGTGGACGCGCAAAAAGTACTTGCTACACAACTCCTTGTGGCATATGTCGCACGTCACACCGCCTAGCTGCGTCCCACTCTCCAGTGAGATCCCGTGCATTCGCTGCATGTGTGTCCGCATGAAATATTTGTTGCAAAGCTCCTTGTTGCAGATCTCACAGAAACTAGACCCTGATGAAGAGGCGCGCCGCTCGTCCTGAGGCGGGGGGGAGGATGATGGTGGCCGTTGGTGGTCGTTTGGTTCTTCAGCTAATCTTTCTGCTGCGAGTTCGTTGAGTTGCGATATCATCGTCTGTAGTTTACGCAACTCTTCGCTCGCCGAACCTGGCGATGACATTCCACGTTCCTCTACTATTAAATTCAAGGGGCTCGTTTGTCCGTCCCGGAGCGCTTGTTCTAGTTCTTCCTCGCATTCGCGTTTTACTTCAGCCATTTCTTCTGCGTCAAACGGTGGTGGTAGAGACAGGAGACGCGGCGGGGTGTCGGGCGGTGGCGCTGACAGCGCTGGTGGCGTGGTGAGAGGCGTCGGCAATGGTGTCCCGAGAGGCGTTCCGATGGGCGTCCCCAACATGTTCGGTGGAGTCGCCCCAGTGGGCGACCTCTCCGCAGGCGATCGAAGTGCCGGCACTCCGTGTCTTCTCTCCCGATGCGTCCTCAGAAAGTATTTATTGCAGTACTCCTTACAGCAAATTTCGCAGAACGCTTCCGGGTTGACGACCCCTAACCTCCGAAGAGCGTCAGGCGCGAACCCTGCTTCGCGGGCTCTTCTCGCGGAGTCAGGTGAGAGTCGACGTGGAGTGCCTCCTGAATCTTCGTCAGAAGACCGCCGCGGGGGTGAAGGCTGGGCGGGTGGCGGAGCAGCGGGCTGTGGTTCGTTCCCGTCGTAGATACCATGTTTGTTCGCTCGGTGGGTTTTCAAGAAGTATTTGTTGCAGAACTCCTTGCAGCACAGGTCACAGTATGCTTCCGGGTTGAAGATGCGGGGTGGGTCGTGGCGAGGGAGCAGTCGGAAGGCGGCGAGCGGGTCGAAAGCTGGTAGGGTGAGCTCTCCGAAGGCCAGGGCTGACTTGTAAATGTCGGCCATTTTAGCGTGCAGGTCGAGGGGCGGCGGCGGCAGCGGGGCGGGCGCGGCGCGGGCTGGAGCCGCCTAAGGGGAAAGAAAACATTCTTGAAACAACGTTTTTAACATCATCTTCACACATGGTCGTCATTCGTGATACATTATTGATTGGAGCCGCTAGATGCAGGTAGTATTGTGGAGATCTTAGTTTGTCTTTTGGATGAAATATCTTTGCCACATCTTATAAACGTTTGGTGAACATGCTTTAAACAAAATAAGAGTGAGAGAGTATAGCAATTGCTATGATTACTATGACATCTAATTCTGACACCAGGATTTGTAAGGTAGGCTAACCTTGAAACCCACACAACAGGAAACAACCTTCTCTACGGATGGAAAACTATTCCTGCCGAAGACCATTCGCCGGATTGGTCAACTTCACACACAACCTTTGAACTAAGTCTTAGGTGTGTGTAGGTTTCCTCACTATATTTTCCTTCACAATTAAAAACAAATTAGTACGTGCCTAGGCTTTAACCCGCAAACTTCTGAATAAAAGTCAACAGCCCACTTGGCCACTGATACTCCTCTCTTTGAGTGAGGCGCAAAAAAGGTCCTTTTGTACTTTAATGTGGACTTTATTTCTTTTCATTCCTGGTGTATTACAAAGTAAGATGTAACATTGGTCATGCCATCTCTTTTGCTTGTCGGCATGGCTGCAAGTACATTCTAAATTGAAATATATTTCGAGACATTTATTTTCAGAGATTGAGTCAGTTTGTTTTTGATATCTTCCTGGTCCAGGTGTCGTCTGGATAGGATAGTTTATTATAGCGAGGACCGAAGGGCTATTTCTCTCTTCTAGTTTGTTGTTCATTTTATACTTATATTATTGTGTGTATAGCCTCGGTCACACACAGCGATTAGTCTCTATGATAGCACTCGCAGCCAGAACTCGCTCAGTGTGACAGGGCTTTTCGCTGCGAATTCCATACTGACCAGTGACCGTGTTCATTTTTATTCGCAGTGAGTGCAATCGGAGCGACTATTCGCTAAATGTGACCGAGGCAAAAAGTGCATCTTATAAAATAACTAGCGACCCGCCATGGCTTCGCGCAGGAAAATGGTTATTGTGGGTTATCCCTAAGTATATTACGCATGTATGATACATATAAACCTTCCTTTTGAATCACTCTATCTAATAAAAGAAACCGCATCAGAATCCGTTGCGTAGTTATAAATATTTAAGCATACATCCCTATGTCCCTACATAGGGGCAGAGAAAGCGACTTTGTTTTATACTATGTACTTATAGTGACGAGGACTTGTTATTTTGAGGTAGCCACATCATCTCGTTACAATACTCCATGCTATTTGAGTATGTTCATGTAGGAATGTGTCCAGCAGTGGGCAGTGGGCAGTGGGCAGTGGGCTCACCTGTTTGCGCCGCTTGCGCCCCGGGCTGACAGGGCTGCCACCGCCCGCCTCCGTGTCCAACTCGCGCTTGACCGCCGGCGCGACCGACATCGCGTCACCGCCGCATCTGGAACGTAGAGACATCTACCGTTAGTTTAGTGTATCACATACTACAAGACAGGACACGTTTTTATAACGATATAGAAAAGGACATCCGTAGTATAATCGTCAATAATAAAAGTAGCATTATCGTCAGTAATAAAATATGTTTATTATGTGTAATATGTAGAAAAATAAAAACAGGTAATTAATTTCAGGAAAGCAAAATTTCGTCAAAATAAAAATTCAATACCAAAATGGTAATTTGTAAATGGGTTAGATAAGGTATAACTAAATAATATTTAATAAGTTACTGGGATAGGTTAATAATTATAAATACGCTTTTATTAGTTACATTCTTAATTAACAGCTCATATGTGCCCCAAAAAGAAGTAGGTATTTAAGGACAAACAGGTGATTCAGACTGCAATGTCCTAACCAAACTAGGGAAAATCGAGAGAACGAGTGCCACTGGACCACGGAGGCAATCATTAGGGTTAAAGAGGTCGGTCGATGACCGTATAACTCCCACGAAAAAAATAAGTACTAGGGAACCAGGAAATATTAAGAGTAGCTGCTATATTACGGTCAAGCGCAAGGTGCTGTACACTATTAACACCTAGTACCGCTATTCTCTGCTATTCTCTTCTTTATCAAAGTTACACTGTAGGCTATAATACAGGTGTCGTGAAAAATAATCAAGCGAAAGCCTAGCGATATCTTTGGAGTATTAGAAACATCTTCGAGCTACGAGTTATATGAATATTTTTCTGAAATTTACAACTTAAAAAAATATAATAATATTTTTCGAGATGTTTTTGTAACTCATTTCGTCTTCGTAACTACGAGTACCTATGACAGAAGTTTTTAAAATTATGGTTCAAATTAAAAAAAATACGGTCAGTTTGACATAAAATTTCAACTTAAAATTTTAACATGCGTGCCAGAAAATGTCATCTATTAAATTAAAATAGTGTGTTTCTAATTTGCTATAGGTACATCTATTTCTCAAGGTTGAAGTAAATTAAACCAACACATGCCTTAGGATATAAATTTTTCTGCTCTGTACCAGTCAGCTGATTGGACATTCAGTCTGAACTGCTTTTTTTTATTGAGGTAGTAGGCTTCGAAACTACTGAACCGATCTCAATAAAACTTAGTTGTTTCGGTATAATATATCTCTCTCTTTCTCATTTTTTTATTTTTCTCACTCTTGCAAAACTTAAGTGACCACTCACCTATCTTTACTTAAATCCAAAATATCTTTCATTTGACACTATACACTATCAAGTTTTAGTTCTTGTCACCATTATAAAACACTTCAGAAAAATATATCAATATAAAAATAAAATTGGCACACTATGCTAATACTGTCATTGGCCAAAAAAATTATTGTTCACTGCACAAAAAAGAAAAAAAATATCTTCATAAACTTTTCGAGCTCATCTCGCACTTTCGAAATTTGAAAATTTGAAATTGGAACGCGGGCACGTGCTTTGCGCACGCGACTAAAACTGGTGTATTTTGGGTAAAAACGCGTGTCGTGTTGCTTTTTTGGGTAAAATGGCAAAAATTGTGAGTTAGTGTCGAATAAAGAGGGGTGCGCCCCTATAGCGGGGGCCGGTGCATTACGGCTAGCGTGGGGCTACATGCGGGAACAATTGACCGTTTTAAAAACATCATACAATTTAAAGCTTGGAAAATTTTCGTCTTTAACAGCTCATTCATATAATAATATGTCCATGCCGAGGGGCTTGAGCCTACCCTGAAATCAAGGTGAATTGGCTTCAGTCGATCACGCTGGCCCAGTGCGAGTTAGTCAACTTCACACACAATGACACAACACAACCTTTGTATATCACAAATAAAATAATTTTGTTCATTTTGATCAATTCCCAGAATTATGTATTCTTAGTTTTATCATTCATACTTATCATTTTTGATTATTTGAATTGACTTTTTAACACAAATAATCCTTCAAAAATCTATCATATAAAATAATTTCCCTTTTAATTAAAATTTATCTTTTCAAATAATCTATTTACGAAATCTTCTTTATAATTTTACCCTACATTACTACTTACATTACATCAAAACAAAATAATATTACATAATAGAAATCAAAGTCCAAGCCATGTAAGCCCACCCTTAGGTCAAACAAAGAACGTTGCTTTCCGAAAATTTGGAAACACTATCAAAAGGGCGACATTATGTCAATACACCTATCTCACTCGCACACATAGGGTCCCACAGATTGTTTCATTTTAATGAACCTTTATTTGGTTCCTTTGAAATCAAATATGATAAAATGTAGCCCATTCTATAAAAAAAGATAATGAATAATAATTAAAACATGCATGGCTTGTGGATCCTACCTTACGTTCGATAATCATACTAATATTATAAAGAGGAAAGATGTGTATTTTTGTGTGTGTGTGTGTGTGTGTGTGTGTGTGTGTGTGTGTATGTTTGTAACGAATAAACTCAAAAAGTACTGAACCGATTTCTAAAATTATTTTACCATTACATGGTCCAAGAAAACAAGGTCTAACAAGAAGACCACGTGACTGACACAAACCTACGTCATTTTGCCTATTCATCCTTATCGAATGCGTGTAATAGGCAAGGATGAACAGCGGAAAATGACGTAGGCTTGTGTCAGTCACGTGGTCTCCTTGTTAGACCTTGTTTTCTTAGACCATGCACCATTAGAAACCTACATTCACCCTGAGTAACATAGGCTACCATTTATCGCGGGAAAACTGTACACGCCGGCGGAGCCGCGGCGGAAAGGTAGTTAAAAATAAATATAGAATTTATCGCTTTAATGTCGGAGGAATTCGAACCAGGCTTTCAAAGCAACATTCACAAAGCTTCCAACTAAGCTAAGAATCGTAAAGTAAGATAAAGAACAAATATGTATTATAAACACGCTTAGTAAAAATATTAAAAATAAAATTAAAACTCAGAAAACCAAACGTAAACTTTAAAACTATTTTAAAATTGTTTCACAACCCTATACTTTCTAGACTATTCGTGTCTCTGTTACTATATCTATCTCTGTCCAACGCTATCTTTCCATTTAATCATGATTATGAGTAACGATGTAATAAATTTTATGTTCAATAGAATATAAAATTTTACAAAGTTTTTGTGAAAATAACTAGGGGCTGTTGTTTTAAAAATGTTTAAGCGTGGCGCTCGGAAACACAGGTCGGAAAAAATATTCCTATTAAGAAACCATCCTGTATATTAATACATGGTGGTAGAAATACAGGGTGGTAGAAACTAGGGAGGATCGGTGGGTCAGTGGTGTAGTGGCTAAGTCACTGATTCCTACTTAAAAGGAGCCAGTTCGATTCCCACTACGCACCAAAGCATTTTCAACGTTCATTATTCAATGCTCTAGAGTAATGTTACCCCTATTACCTAGAAAAAAAGGCGCGCCTTTCTCACCTCTGACCTAGATAGATCATAAATAGGCTAAAAAAAAGAAAAGTAAATCGTCGCCAATCAAATTAATAACTTTAAAAAGTAGCTTTAAAAAAAGCAGCTTAAAGTTAGCTTAATCGCGCTTAACACGCACGACACCAATTTGCCGAAACTACATTAAAAAGTTAGAAGCTAAAAAATGTTGAAGAAAGCTTAATGCATTAGTTTCACAATTTGTTTAATGTTTCGACTTGGTTTTTGACGAAATATCGGCTCAATTTACCGTACAAATTTACCATGTGCCAATTTTATTAAAAGGGTAGAATTTTTTTTTATATGTTTACGAGCGTCGGTGGCCATGTGGCTAGAACTGTTGACTGTCGGAAGTTCGCGGGTTCGAACCTCGGCACGTACCAATATGATTTCGATTTTCGAATAAATTCATGTACCTACGTTTTTCGACGCTCTTACGGTGAAGGAAAACATCGTGAGGAAACCTGCACACACCTGCGAAGTAATTCAAGGGTTATGTGTTCGTCACCTACCCGCACTGGCCCAGCGTGCTTGATTAAAGGCTATTCATTCACCTTGATTTCATTCATTTTTTTCCGTAGTAATGAGGATTTTTCGCGCGGTAAAAGATAAGGTCTTTGTACAAAGTTCCATTAACATCAGTTCCATAGTTTTTGAGTTTATTCATTACAAACATACACACACACACACACAAATACAAAGGTCAGTCGAAAACGAGGGTTGTAAAACCCTCATGAAAAGAAGGAGAAGACTGTATTTATCATTTCAGTTAACGAAGGCCTCCTCAAATTAATGGCTATGGTGTGGCTATGGCTACTGAACAGATTTGAATGAAATTAAGAAGAGAGATAGTTTGTACCCTAGATTTACAAATACGCTATGTATATGTTACATACAAATGTATATGTAATGTATGAAGCAAAGTCAAATAAATATTTTGTCTTTTTGCTTTTTATTAACATTAATTAATTTTTTTGACAACCTGTATATGAAGTAAGTAAGTAAGTTGTCGGAAGCATTATAATTTGGTATAAATAACTGTGTAGGCAGGGAAGTTTTTTTTCATTACATTTTTTCAGACCGGAGTGAAAAGTTTTATATTAAAAACTTTCAAAAGTTTAATTAGGTAGTCGGCGAGAATCTTATTACTGGATGTTATTGCGGGCTACTGAGTTTTCACTTTATTAATATAAAATATATGTTGTATATGAATTGCTTAGTAATAATTAGTAAATGCATGCTGATTGGACATACTCAGCCAATGGTTTTGATTGAGCAACTTTGCCTAAGGAAACTTTTGTTGGAAATGAAAAAAAAGCTACTCTCCATTAAAAATGAAAATATATATTTTTTTCATTTGTGAGATAAGTATTTTTGGGAATGTTACTCAAACTATTGACTTAGTATGTCCTTTCAGTATTTGCAAAACTACTTCTTCTTCTTATCGTGTCGATGACAAATTCCTTAAATAGTTTTGGCCCAGAACCTAGCTACTTCAACTGCATTATCTGTGGCATCCATCAGGTCCTGCTGCGAGCAGGTGGCAGGGCAAGCAGGGCAGGACACTAGGTGGGCCATAGACTGCACCGTCCCACACACACACTCCAAATTTGGGTTCTCCGAAAATCCCCACCTGAACATATTTTCCTTACTGCGGCCAACCTGAGTCCGAAGTCTATTTAAAGACTTCCAGATTGGCCATGGCAGTCTATGTCCAGCCGGGAGGCTCTCAGAGATCGGAACATATGGATCTGGGAGTGGTGTTCGAGCACGCCACAAGTTGCGTCTCGCTTGAGAGGGCACGTCCGTGGGGGGTTTTACGCATTTTAGGAAGCTTTTTCGACTTTTTAGTCTTTGCGGCGGTAGCTCATGCCCATGTAGGGGGTGCCGTATGTCGTCTTCCAACTTAGCCCTCTCCAGCGAGCTTGCCACGTTTCTGCGAACCTCTGGAGGCGCAATGCCAGCCAATGGATACAGCAGTTTCACCGGGGTTGGCTTTAAACACCCAGTAATAATCCGGCATGTTTCGTTTAAGGCTGTATCCACCAGCTTAGCATGAGTAGAGCGGCCCCATACGGGGCACGCAAATTCGCCGGCAGAAAATGCTAGCGCCAAACCAGAAGTCCGCAACACCTGCGGTGCGGCTCCCCACTCAGTGTGTACAAGACGCCGCAGTAAATGGTTACGGCTGTGTATCTTTCGTTTCAAACTGTCACAATTATTCTTGAAAGTTAAAGATCTGTCTAACAGGACACCAAGATATTTGGGGGAGTTGTTATGGGCAATGGAGACTCCGCGCCAGGTGATCTTGAGCTTACGACCCGCTTGTGCGTTGCGTAGATGGAAAACGCTCGACTCAGTCTTGGTTGGGTTTGGCTTAAGCGAATTCTCGCCATAATACTGGCCTAAACTATTGAGAGCTGCAGAGAGATTATTCTCAACTTCCTCAAAACTGGTCGATTGGGATGTAAGCGCAAGATCATCCGCGTAGAGGAAACGGGAGGTATTGGGGCTGGATGGTTGGTCATTGGTGTATATGTTGAATAACATAGGGGCCAGTACGCTGCCCTGAGGAAGACCATTCTTTTGCGTCCTCCAACGACTAACATCCTTAAGAAGGTGAACCTGGAAGCGACGATTATGGAGGAGCTCTCGAAGAACATTGACAAACTTAATATCTTCGGTCATTGTCTCCACCTTCCACAACAGTCGCCTCAGGTTCACTGTGTCGTACGCAGCCGAAAGGTCGACAAACACAGCGCCCGTCACCTTCCCCTCCTCAAAACCGTCTTCAATGTGTTGCGTGAGCTTAAGTACCTGATTGCTACAAGACTTCGCGGGTCTGAAACCTGCCTGCTCTGGAATCAATCTCGGGTCAATAAAGCTTGTTAGGCGAGTTAGTAGTAGCCGCTCAAAAAGTTTGTATGTGTGGCATAAGAGAGAGATTGGCCTGAAGTTTTTGGGGTCGTCTACTGATTTCCCTGGCTTTGGAATTGCTATGACCTTCGATTTCCTCCAGATGCGGGGTATTTGGGAGGTTTCAAGACAAGAGTTAAATAATTGGAGCAACCAGGATACTGCAACTGGCCCGAGGTTTTTAATTTGCTCAACGGAGATGTTGTCAACTCCCGAGGCCTTGCCATTCTTGAGAGATTTTATTCCTGCAATGATGTCTGACAAAAGAAAGGGCTTACTGATGTGGTCGGGGGCATCAGAGGTGCACTGCCGCGAGAAACTACTGACACCTCATATTAGAAAAACGTTTTTATATTTTTATTCGAACATCTTATAAAAATCTTCTGCTGGACTAAAATCTTGGTCAGGTTGAATTGTCATAATCTAAGATATATAAGAACGAGCTTAATGTACCTATTAGTTTAACAATTTGTTTAATGTTTTAACTTGGTTTTTAACGTTAAAGGATAGTCTCAATTTATTATAATATTATTATTTTATTAAAAAGGAAGAAATTATTTTATTTTTATATTTTTTATGTTTAAGAGCGTCGGTGGCCAAATGGCTAGGGCTGTTGACTTCCATTCGGCAATTCGCAGGTTCAATCCTTCACGTACTAATGTATTCTCGATTTTTAAATCCATAATATATGCATACACAGCTATATTCGGATATCGTCTCGATGCTCGCTCTTTTCTCGAACCTGTGAGTATACGTGACAAAGTGACAAACGCACTAAACTTACTCACTTACTTACTAACTTACTTAAGAGAAAACTATGAATAACATTTCTAGGGCAAATAATGTTTATTATTTTTACCTTGCACTTTATTTAGTAGAAAATTGTGTTTACTTACAATTCTCAGTAACTTATTAATTACAAATGCATAGGAACCGGGTTGTTTCAATAAAATCTAAACCACAACTAGGTTTAGTCACTTAGTAATTTGAACTGCAATTAGTCATTGTTTCAGGAAATGAAAAGTAATGTAATTTATTTACAAAGCTACGTTTTATACCTTGCAAGCATGTTGCAACTTTTTACCATATCAAAAAGGAGTCATATCTATGGGAAATAACCGAAAATAACGCGCAGAATGCTATTTATATAAATAAACTGTGATATCACAGTAATTAATTATAAAAATAGAATGCAAAGAAAAAAAGAGATAAAAATATGTCATTGTTTATTTCAAATGCCGAATATCTAGAATCTTCTCTGGTATTCGTATATTGCAAAACTATTTCATTCTAGACTTAGCTCTTATTCCACTCAACCAAAGACTAGCTTAGAACTATGTTTCCAGCTTAGTTTTATCCCAACAGAACTCTTCGGGTTACCTACCATAAATCCAAAAATTCTAATGCCGAATATCTGATTTTTTTTTCTGAAGTACGAAATGTTACCAAAATAACAATAAATTTTGGGGGATCCCTATACTTAGAACTGAAACACAAAAAAATGTTTTTCATCAAACCCATACGTGTGAGTTATCTATTGATAGGTCTTCAAAAATGATGCTGAGGTTTCTAACATATATTTTTTCAAGAGAGACACTTCCAAAGTTGTTAAATGTACCCCACCCTGTAACTTCTAAAATAGAAGAGAATGATAAAAAATTATGATGTATATTTACCATGCAAACTTCCACCGAAAATAGGTTTGAACGAGATCTAGTAAGTAGTTATTTTTTAATACATCATAAATCGTAAACCATATAAGTTACAACAAACTACAAGAACTCTAATATTATGTTACTTGTTGCTACGGAACCCTTTATGGGCGAGTCCGACTCGCACTTGGCTGCTTATTTTTAGGTAAGTTAGGTACCTAATTATGTACGTATTTCACAACACACTCTGTTTTTAATGTTATTATAAAGCACCCCCCACACTCAAAGTTCAAGGATTTTTTAAAGGTTCAGAGATGACCTTTCTTGGCCTGGCCTATGAATAACGTTACGCATTTTAACCGATTTTACAGTCAAGAGCAAGACGAGCTGAACACTCTAAACTTTTCACCATTCTTATGTCACTAAAATAAGAAAGATAATCGCGTTACAAATGTTTAGCTACTTTGTTGACCGTACTACGACTACTTTGTATATTTCCTGGTTGCCTGGTACTTATTCCTGGTTATAAAGTCATCGACCAACCTCATTAACCCCAGTGACAGCCTCCGCAGTCGAGTGGTTAACGATTGCCTTACGGTTCGGGGTTCGAATTCCGGTAGGACACTTGTCAAACAGAGACTCTCCCCTTTTCGGACATTGTAGTCTGAATCACCTGATTGTCCGAAAAGAATAATGATTCCGTGCTTCGAAAGGCACGTGAAGCCGTGGGCCCCGGCGGCGGTAATCGTTATGAAGCCAAGTTCCACCTCGTATCGCCGAGCCAGCGAAGTAGGTAAGATCCTACTAGACTAATTTTATAAACGTGAAAGTTATGAGGATGGACGGATGTTTATTACTCTTTCACGCAAAAACTATTGAATGGATTTTCATAAAACTTTGCAATAATATAACTTATACACCAGAATAACACATAGGCTACCTTTTACCGTACGAAAATCGTTCATTCCCACGGGAATAAACTGTTAGCGCGGGCGGAACAGCAGGGCGGAAATCTAGTTATTTAAAAATGTGACGTAAAGACTTGGCCCCCTCTCTACTGTGCGCTCAAAAACACAAACTTTGGCGAAGTTTGATCGTCGGATCCAATTCCATTAAGACAAGAACACACCCAGTTCTCAATTCATTCTGAATTTTTCGAGTCGAGTGCTATATTTTTATGGTGCAGTCGTTAAGTTTGAAATATCGGGGGTGGTCTTGAGGGCTGCGCAGACGGGCCGATTTGACTGCTCCATTTTTTTTATCACAAAATATAGATACCTAATAAAATACAAGGAAAATCCGACCCTGCAAAAAATTTCCTGTAAGAAATTACTCTTAACTTATACAAAATCACTACATAGTATAAAACAAAGTCGCTTTCTCTGTCCCTATGTCCCTATGTATGCTTATATCTTTAAAACTACGCAACGGATTTTGATGCGATTTTTTTAGTAGATAGAGTGATTCAAGAGGAAGGTTATTATATGTATAATACATGTATAATATACTTAAGCATAAACCACCAATAACCATTTTCCCGTGCGGAGCCGAGGCGGGCCGCTTGTAGCCGCGGGTTACTACTGCAAAAATACATGCACGATTTAATTTACGAATTAAGCCTCATGACACTACACATAACTTAAAGGATTCTCAACTTTGCACAAACGAAACTTTAATTTATTTATACACTGCTGGCTGGACCAAGCTATGGTCCGTAAATAAAAAAAACTTTCAACTTTAGATAATAATGACAAAAGATATGAAATTGAGATTTTAAACTTCCACACCAACTCTCAAACTTTTGTCAATACTGAAAAAAAAAAGATAGTACCAAATACCCCCGTCCACCCAGCGCTTAAGTTTGAAATATCGACGCGGAGTGGGGGGGGGGGGTTTCGGCCACCCCCCTCCCCCTGTTTGGCAAATAAAATAAAAATAAAGGCCGATTATGGCCGACATTTTATAATGGACGGCGAAATGACATGCGGGCGCCGGCGCGGCGGGCCGAACTGAATTCGAGTACAGAAGGCTATTACATTACTATACTATACTTCGGCCTATCTCTTATGTAGAGGGTCGGTGGCTAAGTGGCTAGGGTTGTTGGCTTCCACCCGGAAGTTCGCAAGTTCACACTTCGGCACGTGCCAATGTGTTTTCGATTTTCGAATTCATATGTACGTTTATTCGACGCTCTTACGGTGAAGGAAAACGTCGTGAGTGAACCTGCACACACTAGCACAATAAATCAAAGCTCGCGTTGATTTTCGAATTTTCCCGAGGGAATGAGAAATTTTACCGCGGTAAAAAGTACCCTGTGTCACTCTTCAGCTTCCAAACTATCTTGTGCAAAAAAGTAGGTCAATATTAGTTTCAGTTTAAAAGAGGGAAAAACAAACAAAGACACTTTTATAATATTTATACCTAATATTAGTATGCATAATAAAATTGTATGGAGTGGCAGTGGGCAGGGCACGTTGCGCGTAGAACCGACAACGGCCGTTGGGGCAAAAAGGTCCTTGAATGACGACTGCGCCGGAAGATGTAGCGTGAGCAGGCCCTTCACAAGGTGGACCGACGATCTGGTGAGGGTCGCGGGAAGCCGCTGGATGCGGGCCAAGCAGGACCGATCATTGAAGAGATCTTTGGGGGAGGCCTTTGCCCAGCAGTGGACATATTTTGGCTAAAATGATGATGCTTAAGGATAGTATAATTAATTACTCACAGAAGTTTAAAAGTCAAAGTATTTTTTTTAACTTTAGGAGTCACTACTTAGTTAAGTCAGTTACATATTCTTTTGTGGTGAGTTCACAATTTGGCTGTCTCCTGTGGAGAAAAACTCGCCGGAAGAAACTCCACAGGCATTGCATCTTTTAGTAAGTAAGTAGGTTCTACCTCAATACTTACTATTATTATTAATACCAACCTAAGTATATAGCCTTATTACAAGGTATATTACACAACAGCCGAGCGATTTCGTCAAAATGTCAGTGGGACGAATTTTTTTCATTTCGCCCATTTTAGTTGAGTCATGGCGGCCATAAATCTACCCCATGGGGTGGGGGGGTAATAGAAGCATTTTAATATAAAGTAGGTAACACATACAGAAGAGTTGAGTTACTTTAAATGAAGATGTTGACAATCCTATCCTCTACTAATATTGTAAATGCAAAAGTTGAATGGATGGATGTTTGTAACTCTCACACAAAAGCTACTGAATGAATCCTAATGAAACTTTATAATAATATGGCTTTTACAATCGAATGACTCTTAAGCTACCTTTTACGGCAGGAAAATCCCTCATTCCCACGGGAAAAACTGTTAACGCGGGCGGAGTCACGGGGCGGAAAACTAGTGACCTACATATCAAGTTGTATTGAGTACCTACGAAGTATAGGTGATGCTTAGCAGATAATTGTACGAATTATAACGTAATAAGATCGTGCTCGGAAAATAAAAAAAAAACGAAAACGAAACAAAAATAAAGATTCGACACTACTTATTCTTTTTTTTAACCCCCGAGAGGGGTGTTATTTATAAGTTTGACATTGTGTCTGTGTGCCTTGGCATCGTAGCTCCTAAACGGATGCGCCGATTTTGATTTAGTTTTTTTTTGTTTGCAAGGTGTCACAATCGAGAGTGTTCTTAGCTATGATCCAAGATCCAAGAAAAAAAAGCACCTCGTTAAAGCTATATTATTGTAATGTTTTGTTTCGATTAAAATCCATTCAGTAGTTTTTGCGTGAAAGAGTAACAAACATCCATACATACATCTATCCTCACAAACTTTCGCGTTTATAATATTAGTAAACACATAGCAAATAAAAAAAAAAGTAGGATTTACAGCATTAGGTATGTGTACAAAACAACGTCCTTTCTTGCCTGTCCATATCGCGTCCGAGTATTTGTTTTCAATCAACTGGCGGGGAATCGAACCGCTAACCTACTCTGTACGCGTTAGGGTCAAACTCCATTTAGCAAGTATAATTAATTATTTTTAGATTTTCGATTATTTTTATGTCAGGTAATTTAGTCAAATCCTATAATTATTTATTTTGAAAGATATATATTTTTTGCAGCCGTATTTATTTGCAGTATTATAGTCACTGGAAGTGGCCCAGAGTGGCATTGCCGTATTTTTTACAACTTTAAATTTTTTCAATTTCTTTTTAATATTATGCAAATATTAAAAAATAAAAATGACAGCTATATCCATGTGATTTGAAGTTTTTTGAGTTAAAAATACCTTTTTAAATGCCTTAAAAAAAACACTGAGCTATCCTAGATTAACATGCAAACATGAAGTTTTACAGCTATGAAATAATTTCTTTATTAATATCATTTTACGAAATAAAATTTTGTGTTTTTTAGTAATTATTATGTCATAATAATCAACCTGTCGTTGAATTAATTCACCTGGGTAACAATAAGTTATTTATTACAGAGCTTTTTTTAATGAAATGTCAAAACCATTTTATAATATGGATATTATTGGATATATGGATAGCTTTGTATTGATCGTCTTTATACGATTTTTACTTTGATTTGCAATAGTAAATCACAAAATTGGTAAAAATCGCCCAAAGTAAATTATACTAGAGTAATTTAAGAGAGAGTTTATCCTGCATAGCGTAAGATAATATATTTTCAATACAGTCAACATACCTATTGGGTTGCCTGGTAGAAATTGCTACCTTAGCAATAAGGCCACCCATTTGTACACGTTAATTGTTAACTGTATTTCTTTTGTAAATTACTACTGGTGTGCAATAAAGAAAAATGAATTATCTATTTATTCTAACTCTGAGTCTCTGACATTTGATAATTAATTTTATCACTTTTCGTTTGTTTTTTTTTTCACAAGCTTCTTTTTTTTTATTATGCAATAAAGTATATATGCAATGCAATAAAGTATGTTCTATTCTATTCTATTGTTAACATACAAGTGTAGTTAGACCCTAATCCGTGTCACTCGTCATATTGGGACGTATGGGCCAGGTGTTCGGTGGATTTACGGTTTTATAATTGACAGCTACGAGTGTCACCCAGGGGCTGCCAGATGTACTGTCAAGCGCACGTCCAGCTTACCAATCGGCCCCATAGCCTAGTTGGTAGTACATCTGCCTTCGAAGTACAGGGTCGCGGGGTCGAATCCCGCCATGAGCAAACATTCGTGAGATGAGCACTTGTGTTTGCCTTTTATGTGCTTAAAATTTAAAATTCTAAGTAAGATTTTTCAAATATTTTTTTGACGTCAAAGCTATAAGATAGCTTTCCTCGTCAACTTATGTATGATCATTAGTTATTTTTAAGGACGCTAGTAAACTTTAATAGGCCTCTTAAGGTCAACAGTGGCTACTGTATTTGCGTACGCGCATCACTTTCAGAACGGCTGCACCGAATTGGATAATTCTTTTTTTCGTTTTTGTCATTGTCAGGACAAGGTTTGTAAGAATTTTTGCAGAAGTAAAATTTTATAAATTTGTTTATTATGCAGTTTATACCACTTTGATTCGAACTGCGAACACTTTTATGTAAGCTCTGGATCGTACCGACTGCCTACACCACGCTAAAGCAATATTAGATACCTACATTACCCACTCTACTCAAATATTCACATAACATCATGAAAGAAAATTTTCATCATATTTTTTCACAAACAGAGTTCACAGAATTTTCCGGCTCTTAACTCGATACACACAAAGTTCAAAGTCCTACAGCCAAATATTAAAATTATGTCTGCAAGCTTCTTAAAGTTTCTATATTACGCTGGGTCATTAACCTTTAGTTTCTAAGGGTGAGATTCGAAAATTGCGAACCTTGATTTTTTTTTATATATCATATCTTGTCAATTTATTCGGTGTAATCTACCCTCAACTGATAACAACTATATTAAGGGCTTGAGCCTTTTTAAACATGAAATTTCACATAAGCTTTATAAATACAGACTTTAACCGTTTGATTCCCGGTTTTTTTAATCATGGAAAAAGAGACACGTATTATAAGCCAAGGAATGGACATCAAAGTCCGTTCGTTTAACTCACAACAACTGCGATCCCTAACCTGCTATAGCATGGGGATTATAGCAACACATCCCGACTAAGGTCTCTATATTGGCTTTGCTGCCTTTTATTCGCGTGACTTACTGTTCGATTCCCACACCCTAAGGTTTTGTATAGCTATTTGGTATTCTGTGGTAAAGCTTATAAATACTGGTCCAATTTTAAGGGTTAAGACAAGTTTTTAGTATAAAATCTTTCGGAGTGTGAATCGAACTGTAAGCTTCGCGAATAACAGGCGGCAATCATAAATAAATTAATAACCCAATGGTTAGGCTGACGACAATACAATTCATATTCGTTTATATTCTTTAAACAAACTACCCTCTTTTGGCTCCGCGCATTCGAGCAAAAGCTTTAAAGTGGATCTCGACAATAATTCTATCAATTTCCAAATACATGTTCGGCAAATATCCTCTCGCATATAAAAAAAGCTACCGCGACATAAAATATCAATACTCGATACGTGACGTACACTCACGCAACCGACTGTGTATGTATGTATATTATGTCGCGCGGCCTGTCATAGCGGAAGGCAGGGGTGCCAACTTTGAAATACGAAAATTCACGGAAATTGCAACTTTTTACTTATTCCGTCATTCATAATGAAAATAAAGTAAAAGTTTTATAAAATATGAAGAAAATTTTCTGTGCAGACGGATGGATACTCACCACCTGAATATTCTATCAGAATTAGATTCTTCTGGTTGAGTAAGGAGCCCTAGAATCACTCAATGGCCCTCAATATCTTATTTTCTTTCATATTCTTTTTATACTCGAACTAGCTTTCCGCCGCGACTCCGCCCACGTTCCCGTGGGAAAAAAATATTTTTCCACGGTAAAAGGTACCTTATGTTACTTAGAGTGAATGTAGCATTCTAATGGTGAAATATTTTTTTAAATCGGTTCAGTAGTTTTTGAGTTTATTCATTACAAACATACCTACACACAAAAATACAAATCTTTCCTCTTTATAATATTAGTATGATAAACTTCTGGACGCGACACGCAACATACCTCTAGCCCTCTAGCTAGCTTGACCTTTTAAGAATATTTGACAATCTAATTATAAAAATAATTATTGTTTCATCTTTGCCCTAAACAACTTGAAAAGTTATCATTCGCAGTTAAACTTTAATATTTAGTATTTTGAGCATAATCAGTTTAAAATAATATTGTATGTATTCATCTATTTTTATTTTTTAGTTATTTTGATAGTATGTTCAATGTTTAGTTTTAGTATTGCTATTATTGTATAATGGACTTTATAATTTTAAAATGAATGAACTATTTTTAAAGTGCCTTTAAAACTATACCCGAACGTTAGCCTAAGCACCACAGAGGTATTTTTTTGCTGCAACATCTTTTTATTGCTTACCGTATGATGAATAAGACGATTACAACATTTAAGCGCACATTATCTTTGCTAGGCACATCCTAGGTCAGTGTGGCTTCGGAATTACGTAAGGAAACATAATTTTGAAAATGATGAATTATTCTGAATCGTAACTTAATAAAAATTGAGCTATAGCATCATATTCTCACAAGTACTTTCTTTCTTACCAAGGGTCTCAACCCTACTATAAATTAGGGCAAAGAGAGCATCTCTTACGAACTCTAATGAGACTCAACTCAGAACCTAAACTGAATTGTCATCTAAACAACGTTTGAGTGTCAAAAGGGGTTACTATGATAATTAAAAAAGACAACATGATGTTTGTAGGCTATTGGGAATTGAACCGATACCTTCTAATGGGAAAAACCAGCCGCTACGCCACCAAAATACAACTAAAATGAGATATACAAAATGCCAATAACCAATGTATGATAGAATAGAATTATGATTTATTATAAATAATTATATTCTTTGCCCTCATTTATTTGAAAACTTGTACCTATAATCCGCGATGTTATCTGGTGGTAACCCTAGTAGGTATTGATTTTCCTACCAAAAAATGTATTTTTCATTTTTATCAACGCCTGCTAGTTTAAAGATAAAATCGTTCGCGATAAGCTTAATTAAAAATGTACCAAAATGTCATCGATTTTATGTTATCAAGGCATCATTGGAAAACGATTTTATTGCCAACAGGAAAATTGTTGTTTAATATATAAATATCAATATAAAACTGTGTGTATTAAATATTTGAATGTACTTGTACAAAGAGTGCAAACGAAATACGTATTCAATTAGAGGACTATACTATACAGTAAAACAATAGGTCATCTGCTATCTTGCTCAGTGTGTCCCTAGACTTGTACAGTTAAAAACACGTTAGGCTGAACACTTTGGGCTTTGCACAGTTCTTATGTCCATTGAATAAGAAACAGAATTGTGGTGCGTGTGTTCTGCTTAACTTACACGTAGTTCGCACTAATTTAGCAAGCATGCGAAAACATCCCGACTGATGCAAAGAACTCTTTCTGGCTGTCTGTTTGTTACGCTTTCACCCATAAACCACTGAACCGATTTTGATGAAACTTGGTACAGAGATAGAATAGACCTTGAGAAAGGCTATAGGTCACCTTTTACAGCGGGAAAATACATAGTTCCCACGGGAAAATCTGCATTCAGTCGTACCATGTTTTCTTACCCTTATGGTTAGATTTATTCTTTCAATTTTATATTGTACAAAATTCGGGTATACCCTTTCAATAAAATCGGAATACTCTGTAAAAAGTTATGCGTGTTCATATATTAAAAAAATATACGCGTCGACGTGAGAACCTCTTCCGTTTTTCGTCGTCGTCAGTTAAAAATTAGAACTCGTTCCTAGAATTTGACCGATGTTTTTTTGTCCGCGGGACATGATTTATTTTCTATTCTTACTAAGTTTGAAATTCTCTGAAAACCCCGGTGTAAGGTCAGTCACAATAAGTGATCTACTATACTAAATAAACAACTAACTGTTCATGAAACTATTGTAAACTAGCTGTACGTATTTTGACATTTCCGTGCAGTTTCCCGTTGGAATGAGATATTTTCCCGCGGTAAAAACTATCTAAGATATTGACCGAGGATATAAGGTACCACTATGCAAAATTTCATTCAAATCGGCCTAACAGTTTCGGAGATGAGCCCGTACAAACAGATAAACAGAGAAACAAAAATTTGAAAAAAAAAGTGGATATGTTCTATATCACTTCTTACATCCCCCTGACTTTATTCCCCGGATTTTAGCGTTTTTTTTTTCTGTACAGATTTTCGTCCTCTACTGTTTTATGTTATAGAAATCCATTATTTTGGAACAGGTATTCTGTAGAGTGCATCGGTGGCCTATTGGCTAGGGCCTTTGACTTCCATTCATAAGTTCGCGGGTTCAAACCCCGGCACGTACCAATGTGTTTTAGATTTTCGAATTTATGTGTACTTATATCCGACGCTCTTACGGTAAAGGAAAACATCGTGAGGAAACCTCCACAGACCTGCGAAGTAATTCAAAGGTTGTGTGTGAAGTCGATCAAACCGTAATGGGCAAGCGTGGTCGACTAAGACCTATTCACTCTGATTTTAGGTAAGGCTAGAGCCCCTCATTTATTCATCATTCGTTCATTCATAGATTTGACAACCGAAAATAAATTGGTATGTGTCTAGGTTCGAACCCGTGCCAACTGAATCGAAGACGACGGTTTTACCACTACAGCTCCGACGCTTTCGTGTAAGATTTTAACCTAAATTAAAATACTAGCATTCCCTCCCGCAGCTCCGCTCGCGTTAACATTTTTCCCACGGGAATGAGGTATTTCCCCGCGGTGCAAAGTAGCATATGCGATATTCTGATATATAAGGTATATTATAGTAAGCAAAGTTTGATTAAAATCCATTCAGTAGTTTTTGCGTGAAAGAGTAACAAACATCCATCCATACATCCATTCATCCTCACTTTTCGCGCTTATCTTATTGGTAGGATATGAAGTAGGATAAATAGGTAAAATATTTTTGTATCACATAATACGTATAAGATTCTAATGGCTTCAGCCATTATTTTCATAATTCTTCATGCAGGTATCACTCTTCTGTCACCTGTGTAACCAAATACAGCCAATGGATATCCCACGCAGGGTAAGTAGACCTTCAAAACAGAGTTATCCAGGATTGGTTATCCTGTGAAAATTTTTATCGCGATCCGTTTAGAAATTTTGGTTTGTAAGAGACAGACCGAAAGTGATATTATCGCATTCAATTTTGTAATATTGATAAGGTTTTTTAATATACCTTTAAATTTTACTTACCTACAATAATAAACTTCCCGCCTACTGTACAACAATTAACCGCCTCATCCAAATCTTAAGCCGACTGTACCACATACATACACACAAACGTACTATATTAATCTAATCACACTCAGTTTTCGACAAGGATGTGTGAGTCTACGTCTTTAATAATAACTGGGGGGCCTACACCCCCCACCCACCGCCCGCCGGGCTGGGGGGCCCTACCCACCCCACACTAGTGAAAAAATATATCCTAAGGAAAACAATATTATAAATTGGAGTGGCGCGTATGTGTGCGTGCTATATGCCTTTTATTTTATTTTATTCTTATATGTGATGTACCTACTTTTTTCAGTTTTATTATTTTCCACGCTTTGACGGCTACGCTGTTCTGGCTTTGGTCGGGAATTCGTTCTTTTAACGTTTAAAAGAAAATGTATAGAATTTAGAATTTGAATTGTGTTTCATTGTGACGTATGCGTATTGCGTAAGCTCTGCTCACCTTTATAATGATCGAGTGTGAAGTTCTTATCAGTTAGTTAAATTCACAACTTTATCAATAGAACAAGGGTTTTTTACTACAGCAAAATAGGTCTTCCTAGCAAGCGTCTATGGTTGCGTTGTATTTGACATTTACAGACATTTTCAAGCAAATTGGGGATCATAGCTGTCAACATTGTTACACAAGTGATCACTGCTACATTTTCGTCTGGTGGGTTTTTTTTCTGCTCTTTTTCTCGAGATCTTCGGGGAGGCCTTGTCCAGCAGTGGACGTCTTTCGGCTGAAATGATGATGTTTTTTTTTAAATTAAAATATCGTAGATTCTGATTTCACATATTTCCGCCTACGTTAACAATTTGTCCTGCGGGATAGCGGATGGAGGTATTTTACCACGGTAAAAAGTAGCATAATATGTCCTTTCCTAAGCTCTTCTAATCTCTGTACTAAGTTTCATCAAAATCGGTTTAGTAGTTTTGGCGTGAAAGCGTAACAAACTGACAGACATATATAGAAAGTTAACACTTTCGCATTTATAATATTAGGTTTAAATTATAACGATACCTGCAAGAATAATTTTGTTATTATAATATTTTCTGAGCCAATTTCATTCGAAGCCGGGAAGCGCAACTTTACTTTTGTAATTAAAAGGTTGTCTGTGTTTTAGAATCCTTATTTAATATTATAAATTCTAAAGTAGGTAATTTAATTAGAAATTAAACGGGATATATTTACCGAGAGCGTCGGTGGCCAAGTGGCTAGGGCTGTTGACTTCCATTCGGAAGTTCGCAGGTTCGAATCTCGGCACGTACCAAAAAGTGTTTTCTTGCGTCTGGCCATAAAATTCTCATATTTTACTAATGTACGAGCTATTCTGATACATTAAATTTATAATTCATTTCGAGTAAATTTAAAGATAGGTAGGTAATTTATATTTTCAGTCACTTTTAAGTTTTTTTTTGACACAAACACAGCGTAACAATTGGCTAACAAACAACAAAAAGTTTCTTCCGTCGAACATTGTATTTGAAAACGACTACGGTTCGATTACAATTCGGTTACGTTCCATCTAGCTGTCAAACCACTTAACGTGGTACCGATTTCTGTCAAATGGCGCGCTTGCTTGCTTATCGAGTAGGTTTCGAGGTAACCTACCTCACAAACCCTGGTGTCGGAATTGTTGAGCCGCCTTAAGCTTCCGACATGGCTCCTATAACGACTACATCCGTAGATAGTAGCCGGCATCAACGGCTTCGAAGTACGGAATCAAGTTTAGTTTTGGACAATCAGGTGATTCAGCCTGCAATGTCCTAACCAAACTGGGGAAAGTCTCACAAAATGATATTTGTTCGGATCCCCACCGGGATTCGAACCCGGAACCTCCGTAACGTCAGACGACCTTTTGACCACTCGACCACGGAGGGTGTAAGCAAGCAAGCAATGGCGCGCTACGATTGTGGTTCGATTCCAATCCAACTGAGATAGTATCAGTGGAGATAGTGAGATAGTTTATTGATTTTTCAACAGATGACGCCTGTTAACTGTTTAGCACAATCGTACCGCTGGAAAAGAAGCATGGCGTGACTGTATGTACATAATATGTACAAAATGTAGTTATGCAAACACCGTGAAAGCCTTAAAGTGTAAAGTATTTCTGTCTGCTTCACTGTCACGCCCACACAAATAGCGCGAGAACAGCTAAAAGGATTGTAATAAAAATTGACATAGTGATATATGGCATCATTAGGAAAGACATAATGCTAGTGGAAAAATAACTCATTCTCACGGGAGAAAGTGTTAACTCGAGCGACCACGTGATGGAAACTTATATTATGACGTTTATCAAATTTTAGACATCCCCGTAGCCTAGTTGGTAATACACCTGGCTTCGAAACACAGGGTCGTGAGCTCGACCCCACTCAGGGCTACATGCTCTCTTTTTTATCTTTTTTTTTGTCTATTATGTCCTTGACCTTATCCTCTCAATCGGGGTCTTCAGGGCCTTAGTTGACCTCGCGGGTTGGTCACGAACATACAACATTTGAATTTTATTTCGGTTCAGGTTTTCTCATAATCATCATCATCATCTCAGCCGAAAGACGTCCACTGCTGGACAAATAAGAGCTTCGAATAAACGTACATATGAATTCGAAAATAAAAATACGTGCCGAGGTTTGAACCCGCGCTTCCCTAATTAAGGCCAACAATCCTAGCTGCTCTGCCACCGACGACGCTGGCAATGTATTTTATTTGTAAACTAGCTTTCCGCGCGTCACCGCCCGCGTTAACAGGTTTTCCCGTGGGAAAGAAGTGTTTTCCCGCGCTAAAAAGTACATGTGTTATTCTGATGTATAAACTATATTATTGTGAAGTTTCATTAAAATTCGTCCAGTAGTTCCAGATTAGCGTGTACAAACAGACAGACAATTTTTTCAAAGCTTATATTTTTGTGTTCAGCTACACTCCCTATCAACTACAATCAGATTTTTTGAAAAACAAATCAATGTATAGACACGCTGATTCGTCAGTTTTATTAGATAGATAGTCAACTGTCTGTTATGGTACCTATAGTCTGTAGCAGTCCGGTGAAGCTTGATTGGTTGTATGTACCTTTTCAACACAAGCATAGCACAATTAAAAAAAAAAAAACTATAGTAGCTCTGCCTAGTTTGGGTCAGCCGGCCGTGTGTGAGATGTCTTCACGTATTTATTTATTATATTATCTACCTTCTGTCCTATATTATAAGGTTCAATTGACCCTGGGACGTTGAACCTAAAACCTAGACTGAGGAAGGTCTCAAAGACGCTGGTTATCAAATAGGAAAGTTTTTCATCGATTGGCGAACCTTTATAGTCCTGTAGCCGGTAAAACGAACGTATCGTCAAAGACACTGCTGAAATGCGTTATTTTTTATTGCAATTTCGTAAACATAAAATTTTTGAAAATATTATTTTCTTTATATGCTGTAAAAGTAAGTGAAAATGGTTAATAGAACAAGGTCGTATAAAGTAACGCACATTCGTGATATATTACAATTATTTACAATGAAACGTTATGTTTTATCCAACCGTAGCTTACGATAATAATTATTGCAAATGAGAGCTTATCTTCACAAAGATATAACTTCAAGCAAAAAAGTCAGAATCTTATTGATTGTATAATTTCTAAACAAATTACTTTTTCGATAGATCCCGTCTGTTTACGTATTTTACTATTTTAAAATAATGTGTAAACAAAAAAAAACACTGAATTTGAGTAGAGCTCTAACCCGAGCTGAATAACATTTTTCATTTTAGCAATGGTTTGTTGTACAACGCAAACCAGTACTGGCCAGACATTTGATACAGTAACCGTAACTTGGCGACAGGGCTAGTGGGTTATTTTTGGGCGTACCGTCAAGGCTACGTCAATCTTCTTGTCGTGATGGCGACTTGGAGACGGAATTGGTAAAACATGTACTTTCGGTGTGTCCCAGGTTCGGTTTGCGGCGTAATTTTTAAGTCAAAGCCTTTTCTGAAAAACTTTAACGTTGCTTGGTACTCTGTCTTTCAATAGGTATCTATAAAACTCATCATCATCTCAGCCGAAAGACGTCCACTGCTGGACTGCTGCCTCCCCCAAGGATCTCCACAACGATCGGTCCTGCGCTGCCCGCATCCAGCGGCTTCCCGCGACCATCACCAGATCGTCGGTCCACCTCGTGGGGGGCCTGCCCGCACTACGTCTTCTGGCGCGCGGCCGCCATTCAAGAACCTTTCTGCCCCAACGGCCGTCGGTTCACGATATTATAAAACTACTATAAGATATTTAATTATCAGACCTGCACATACCTGCGAATAAATGCGAAAGTACTCTGTTTGTCTGTTTGTTACGCTTTCACGCCAAAACCACTGAATCGATTTTGATGAAACTTGGTACCGAGATAGAATAGACTTTAGGAAAGAACATAGGCTACCTTTTACCGCGGGAAAATACATCATTCCCACGAAAGCAGCAGTTAATGAATGAGTTTGAGTTCAATGGACTCTTATAGGTTTAATTGTCGCTCAATGGGTTCAATTCCGGCGTTGCCGCTAAAATCTCAAAATTTTAGCTGTTGGTCTCTTTCATTCTTATAGGAATCGAAAAGGATGGGAGATTAATGATTTCATTTTGAATGAATGACATTTAAAATGCAGCGCCGCTGTCAAATTCAGCTTAATTTTCGCATGCCTGCTAAACTAGTGCGAACTACGCGTAAAATCGATGCTTGACGTCTCTAAAGCTGGCAATCACCTGTCCCTTTTTGTCTTTAAGAACGTGGAAGGGACATATGGTTTTTAAGTTTAAGTTAGAGCTAATCACTATCACTACATAGTATAAAACAAAGTCGCTTTCTCTGTCCCTATGTCCCTATATCCCTATGTATGCTTAAATCTTTAAAACTACGCAATGGATTTTGATGCGCTTTTTTATTAGATAGAGTGATTCAAGAGGAAGGTTTATATGTATAATACATGCATATTATACTTAGGTTAGGTATAACCCACAATAACCATTTTCCTGTGCGAAGCCGGGGCGGGTCGCCAGTTATGTATAATCGGGTCTTAGACGTATGAGCTAACTTCTTATTAGTGGTTCAATCGCGTTTCAGTTGCAATGTTCTATCAATGTCGGCTCAAATAAATGGGCACAAGAGTGATGTGTGACCGGCCGCCCCTCCCCTCCGCCCTCACCCCTCACCTCACCTATATTATAACAGGAAAACAAACGACGGCGGCAGAACGCCCTAACCCGGATATTGACGGAAAACTTATTTCAGATTTTGTTCTAGTACAATTGAACGCGTTTTTAAATTTGAAAACGGCTTTTTTTTATTGACCTATCCTTGTGTTGTTAAAGACGAAAAGTAGAACAAATTTGGGCCGCCAATCACCACTTACTAGAATTTCTTCGGAATATAACGCAATGAACAGTAAAATTTTTGATCTCGATATTTTCCACGATTCATTTGTTGCATTTAAAATCAAAATAAGTAAATCTTGTAATAAATGTTAGTTATAAATTATAGTATTTTACCCCATATTTGTAAGTACTGTTTTTGTATAAGTGTGTGTATGTGCACTAGCTTAGAATAAATTGTGAATGCTATGTACGCCTTTATTGTCCATAGCATCAGAACTGATCTAAATAA
Organism: Teleiodes luculella; assembly: GCA_948473455.1. Lineage (NCBI taxonomy): Eukaryota > Metazoa > Arthropoda > Insecta > Lepidoptera > Gelechiidae > Teleiodes > Teleiodes luculella. Next base: position 10,736,312 of record OX419605.1, read on the forward strand.
GCCTTTATGTTACTTAAGCATAATTTTATGGATGTGGCTGTACTTTTTATAAATATGTACAAGTCTACGCACTAAAAAAGATATCAAACAATCTAAAGGAGGCGATGCGATTGCAGTTTGAACATTATTTTCTTGAATAAAAGTACAAAACTTTTTTTCACACAAGGATACTAAGACAATTAGGAACACAAACAGCAATTAGGGTGTGCATATATGAAGGTCTTATTGCTAAGGTAGCAATTTCTATCAAGCAGCTTGAATTATTCATCTTATTAACTATGACCTACTCAGAAATAGACTTACCTAGAACATGACCTACTCAGAAAATATCTTAAAAATAAAATGACTTACATGTTATAATGACATCCATAGGAAATGACCTACCTCGCCTAAAGGCACATTTCAGTAGTCAGTAGAGATAATAAGCCTCCTATTTGCTTCGCGCGATCGGGTAAAAAGTGAGATTGTTAAGATACACCCTTTTGGCGCCCTCCCGACCTGTTTACAAGTCTCCGATTATGATACAAGGTATGTTCTTTGATACATGATCCTACGCGCCAAAAATAAGAAAATGGAGGCCGCCCTTGTCTCTCTCGTGTCGTGTCGTGTCGTGATATCAACTTGAAACTTCTTCTAAAGTATATTCTATTCTATTCTATTCTTGATACAGTTGTTGTATTTTCCCCGAATATGTTTCCATACCTGAAATGGGGGTGAATACGAATAGGTCTTAGTCGACCACGCCGGCCCAGCGCGTGTTGGTCAACTTCACACACAGCTTTTGAATTTCTTCGCATGTGTGTGCAGGTTTTCTCACGATGTTTTCCTTCACCGTAAGTGCGTCGAAACGTATATTATGAATTCAAAATTCGCAAATACTTTGGTACGTATTGAGGCTCGGACCCTTCCGAATGGAAGACAACGGAGCTAGCCACTTAACCACCGACGCTCTTCTATTAGTTGTAAGTACTACTCGTAGAAAAAACACTATTTCAAACAAAAAAAATAAAAATTGCATAATACGAGTATTGTCGTAAAATAATATAGCTTAAGGAATATGCACGTTTTTTAAAATTTTATTATGAATTGATCGGCCCTGCGCTTCCTGTCGAGGATATCCTTGGGGGAGGCCTTTGTCCAGCAGTGGACGTCTACAGGCTGAGATGATGATGATGATTATGAAATTAAATCAACATTAAACAACTAAAGAAAAAAATGTTTTTCGATAATACAAATTATTTTACGAGTTATATTTATTTAAAGTTGTAGAATAGAAAGAGAGATCCGACATGTACAATGACGTCACTTTACATGTCCGCCATATTATTTTCATACAAAAAGTTATTTTGCACAGAGAGACAGATAGATAAGCTTATAAATTGTAAATCTCAGTAGTTATTCAGTCGATTTTGTTACTGTTTTGAGTGTTTTGTTATTTGATTAAATTATAATTCGAGATATTTGGAAAATGAATTAAGATATGGATGTTTTTTCTGAGGTCGTAAGATGTCTTAAAATAGTACTAAATCGCTCTTTTAGGTCATCAGACCACGTAATGGGTCAAATTAGCTTAAAATCTTTACACATATGGACAGTTCTACAAAAGGGTCTATATTTTCACAATTCGGTGGGTAAATTAATATTTGGGTTTCATCAATAGTTTGATAACAAAGATTGAAGTTTATTCCATCTTGAGTCTAATGACGACATTTAGCACCAGATATTGTGAGTGGTTTATGTTAAAAGTCAGTCACCGAATTGAGACACCACCGAATTCAGAAAACTAGTCACCGAATTCAGAAACGGCTTAGGAAATATAGAAAATGAACGACTAAATTTATAAATGTTATCTTATCTTACTTAGCCTACACTGTCCCAGTGCTGGGCAAAGGTCTTCCTCTTTTTCTTCCACTGTTTCCTATCCTAAGTCAATTCTGGCCAGTCCCCCAAGAAGCTGTCCAGTTCATCCCGCCATCTCCTGCGCGGCCGTTCACTTCTACGTCTGTTGATCGGTGGGTGCCAAAAAGTAATTTATTTTGCTCATTGGTCTTGTCGCACGCAGCAGACGTATCCGGCCCAGTTCCACTTAAGTTTGGCAGCGTTTGACCTTTGTGGCATCAGCTATATGAGTCCTGGATCGCAGCATGCTATTTCTGACTCGATCACGCATCCCCGCGTCCCCGGTCCCGCGCTGCACGCATCCAGCGGCTTCCCGCAACCCTTACCAGATTGTCGGTCCACCTTGTAGGGGGCCTGCCCACGCTATGTCTTCCGGCGCGTGGCCGCCATTCAAGAACCTTTTTTCCCCAACCGCCACCGGTTCTACGTGCAATGTGCCCCGCCCAATGTCACTTAAGTTTCGCGATTCTTCGGGCTATGTAGGTGACTCTGGTTGGCCTGCGGATCTCATCTCATCCTTCCTGATTCGATCACGCAAGGAAACTCCAAGCATAGCCCTCTTTATCGCTCTTTGGGTGACTCTGAGCCTTCTTATGAGGCCCATCGTAAGCGACCACGTCTCTGATCCGTAAGTCATCACTGGCAACACACATTGGTCAAAGACTTTAGACTTAAGATACTGCCGTTTTTGGGATAAAAAGATATTGCACAGCTTTCAGAACGCTGCCTAGCCGATTCGGATTCGATGATTGACCTCGTTCTCGAAGTTAGATTTACCTAACTGGACTGTTTGTCCCAGGTAGATGTAATGGTTTACAACTTCGAGAACAGAGTCCCCAACTTTTATTGGAGTGGGTACTACATGGGCGTTCGAAATTACTTTTGCTTTCTCCATGTTCATCATCAGACCCACTTATTGGGAAACTCTATTGAGGACATTGAGCATTGTACCGAGGTCCTCCAAGGTCTCAGCCATGACTACGATATCGTCGATAAACCGAAGGTGAGTGATGTACTCGCCATTGATATTGATGCCATGTCCTTTCCAGTCCAGAAGCTTTAAGATATCCTCCAGTACAGTGGTGAACAGTTTCGAAAAAAAACGTCTCCCCGTCTCACACCTCGCTGCAGCTAGATTGGTCTGGAGTTCTGATCCTGGAGTCGGACTGACATAGTGGCTTTCTCGTACAAACACTTCATCACCTCCATATACCGGTAGTCAATTTGGCACCTCTGAAGAGACTGCAGCACTGCCCAAGTCTCAATCAAATCGAAGGCTTTCTCATAGTCCACGAACGCTAAGCATAGTGGCTAGTTATACTCTTCGGTCTTCTGTATAACCTGCCGCAGCATATGGATGTGGTCTTTGGTACTATAGCCCTTTTGGAAACCGGCTTGTTCGGGAAGCTGGAAGTTGTCAAAGTTGTGATGACTCTCGAAAACAATTTTTGGATATGGCTCAGAAGCGAGATGGGTGGGTCTGTAGTTCTTCAAAAGGGGTTTATCACCCTTTTTAAACGAGGACCACCACGCTTCTAAGCCATGTCGTTGTTCCTTCGAGGAAGACGGAATAAAACAGTTTCTGGAGAGCTTTTAAGACTGCCTCCAGAAGCTCAGGAGTTAATCCGTCATCACCCGGCACCTTGTTTCTCAACTGTTAGAGAGCCATCCTAATCTCGTACAGGCTGACGTCCTGAGTGTCTTCTGTATAGTGTTGAGTGCTTCCTACATTTCGTAAAAATTTGAACAGATAAGAAGCCGATAGGAGGATTATTGAATCCGGAAAGCTGCCCGGCCTAATTGTGAGGTTGCGTCACGTTTTTTCGGTGCCCATACCGCAGAGCCTACAGACAAAAGTCATTGACCAGGTGCGTCCTACCTGTGGTGGTGCTAAAACGTGGACACTGACTGTGGGAATAGTCCACAAATTTAAAGTTGCTCAGCGAGCTATGAAGAAGAATAAGCTCGGAGTCTCTCTAATGGATAAAATCCGGAAAAAGAAATCCGTCGGAGAATCAATGTAACCGGCATAGCCACTTGAATAAGCAAACTGAAGTGGCAGTGGGCTGGTCAGGTTTATCGCAGAAACGATAATAGCTGGAGTAACCGGCTTCTGCAGTGAAGATCACGTCTAGGAAAACGAAATGTAGGACGCACCTCAGCTAAATGGAGTGACGATCTGCAGAAAGTGGCTGGCAGCAGGTGGATGCGTACAGCCAATATCGGGCCAAATGGCGCGCCTAATGATGATGATGATGAAATATATACAAACTTCCAGATACAAGGCAAACACAAGTGCTGCCCACACATATGTTTACCCTGGGCTGGGTTCGAACCCGCGACCCTTATGTTGGAAGGCAGGTGCACTACTGACTAGGCTACGGGACCACAATAATACATACGTATAGCACAATTCATAACATTATTGAAAAATTCTGAATTCAGTGGAAGATTTCTGAATTCGGTGCACCATTTTACAGGTAATTGAGATCCACGAAATTGAGAAAAAACCACATTTCATCAAATAACTTGTAAATGTTACAAATTAAAGTATTTTTTTCAAAACGTACCGGTAGATATCACTTAAATATTCAATAGATTTAGCTCAAATTTAATAAAAGACTTCACAAACAAAAGTAATTCCGTCCACAGTTTTCAGAAATTACCCGACCCCAAATTCTCGGAAGAGCTTTGAACCCTCGAAAAATGCTCCTCAATGCAGCTATCCTCAAGTTCATACTGCTCAGCCGCTCGGGCTCATCTGGTAGATTGCAGGAACCAGCTAGTGGCATTCGTACTTCGCGAAGTTAGTGATATAAGTAAATAAAACTATTTGGCACGGGATTGAGGCAGAAGCTTCGGACAAAATTTAAATGTGTTATTGTGTCAAACTTCAATGATTTACAATAAATATTATTACTTATACGGCTTTGTTGTTTATCTCATGGTATGTGAACATTGGAATCATAATGAACTAGTTATTATTTAAAAAGTTATGAAGCAATAAAGAGTCAATTCTGGAAATCGGACACGCCATTTTAAGCCAAATTCTGCCTGTTTTTGAACTTTGAAATTTTTTTTTGGCGCCGTTTAAAACGTCCCGATTTTTCAGATATGCTCTCCATCAGGCCAATAGTCCTGTAAATATATGTGTTTTTTTTCGATAACTTAATGAGCTTTTAGAGGTCCTTTTTTCGATACAGTAGCTGATTCGCATCTTCCCGTAGAAATGCCCATATAATTGCCCAATCTGGGCCATCTAACAGCCTACTTAGTGGTAAACCGCTCGCCTCACAATGTCGAGGGTTCTGGGTTCGAATCCATGTGCGCCAATTGTCGAACTTGTTTAAAGATACTTAATTCTCATAAAATATATTTTCCACATACATGAGAAGAATCGTGGTCGACTAAGGCCTATTCACCCTGGTTTCAGGGTAGGCTCGAGCCCCTCGGTGGGGACATGTATGAGCTGTTAATGATGATGATGATGATGAGAAGAATTCTGACAGTAGGTATTATATGAATCACCTGTTTATGCGAAAAAATATGATTCCGTGCTTCGGAAGGAACGTAAAGCCGTTGGTGCCGGGTACTACGGATGTAATCGTTAAACGAATTAGGTATGTCAGACGCCCTAGGTTAGTCACTTTGTATAGAAATCAATATCTACGCGGACGATGTTGCGGGTAAAAGCTAAAATTTAAATATTTTCGTTTTATGATTTTCTTCATATTACTTAGGTACTTGATTAAAATTGCAAGAGCTTCTTAGTCAAGCACACTATTCTTAGGCGGTTTTCTATTCATTAAAGTAAGCCTTCTAATACAAGAGTTTAAAATTACATTTTCATCTTTGAAAACAAGTACCGGGAATCCCCTCATATCAGACATAGAAACATTTAAAATGATGCTTTCGCCCACACATAATTAAAATTCTAGCGCATGTATCTATATTTTTAGACAATACCACAGAATAAATAACTAGACAATACTAAGAAATGAACTTTATCGTCCTTTAGTAATTTATTAAAATGATTCATCATCTCAACCGAAAGACATTCAACGAAATACATTTTAATCTCAATTAATAATTACCTACCAAAGAAACCTTAACATTACCACTTCTCCCCAAACTAACATATTCCTCGCTATTGATTTTTCTGCCCCCTACACTACGCAACACGTACAGCTATACAGCCATACAGCCATACAGCCTGTCGCAAAATTATCGAAATCTAACAAAAGCATCCGAACGAAACTCGAAAGAAAACTAATAACGCGAGTTACACCGCCACGCACACACGCGCGGGAGGGGAACGTATGTGTGTAGAGATGGGCAGTGTCCCTCTCAAATATCGATGGAAATTGTCTCTGTAATAGATTTTATTTGAAGAAAAAAAACTAATTAAAAGTAATGTTTCTGACCAAAAAAATAAAAAAACCTGCTCTGGGGGCGCCACGTGTATGTTTTTAAGTTTACGGCAACAATTTATATTCTAAAATTAGTTCCTTTGAAATTCCACATTTTTATAGACAGGTTTAAATAAACTTTTTAAACTCTACTAGGTAATTTTGCAAAAGGGATAACAATTTAAAAAATAAATTCTTAGCGTATGCAAATGGTAAATTTTAATTATTAATGGATACCAGGTGACTGTCATGTCTTTGATGTTTGTTAGGTATCAGTCTCTTATATGTTTTTTTTTTCTTAGGTTTTACAGCTTTAGTTCATTAAAATGTACCTGTGTAAAAAAAATAGTGTAAATAAACTAAGTGAATGGCGAGTTTTTATGGTTTCTTATAAAATGTTACTTTTTAATTATTTTACTTGTTTTAAGCTCCACATTTCAACAAAGGAAAAATGACTCAAAGTTTTACGCTCCATCTATTATAATAGTGGTTTTTACTGTATCACTTCCGGGAAACTGAAAGCTGATCAAATGAGGTTCGCTCGAATAAAATCGGTGCCGCAACAAAAAATTGGCAACACCGCGTTTCACAAAATGTAGAGTCACGGGGTTAAAAATTTCACTGAATTCTGCTAATTCTGCGAAATTCGTAATAGATCCGGTTATTGACTGAGAGTTTAGTTACGGAGTTCAATAATGCTTTTTCTTGTAAACGTTTCTGAAAATTCCCTTCACTTTACATGAATATTAACTAGCGTCAATTCTACGGATTTACTTGCGGATTGTTATTTTTTCTCTTTTTTGTGGAAACTTCGCCAATTCATTTTATAGAACTCGCCTCCGTTTAAAAAGAAAAATAATCTTTCTTATTCGTTTATCATTAATAGCTTTTCGCATTATGTCTGTCTCTCATTAGGTAGACATAATGCTGAGTCGTGACTCTTTCACTGTTGTGCCCTATTGCATACTATAGTGTAATAACATAATTAAGTTTGTGTCTACATTTTAGTATGTGTTCCGTCACAGCAGAATGAATAAATGAGTTTTCTTTCTCTTTTTTTTCGTCACGCGTCTTCATCTTAATATTTTACCTCTGGGTATAAGGTATTTTCCCGCAGTAAGAGATTTTCAAAGAGGTTTTTTTTAAATAAATGTTATTAATATTATCAATAGTGCAGCTTTCTATCGGTGAAAGATTTATCTAATCAATTTAGTAATTTGTAAGTCTATTTAATTCATATAAAAACAAACCGTTCCTCTTTGAAAATATTAAAGTAAAAAGTAATAGTGACGTATATATTGTGTTATAGTTAATGCTTAACGATGATGATTCAGTCAGACAAGTCTCATTTTGTAAGTATATAGGTAGATTAAAAATTGCATTGCAACCGTAAATTTTGCTAGGCAGTTGATTTTCAGAATACTTATTCAAATCGTTTATTCATTCATTTATTAACAGCTCATATATGATAGAGATATATCGACTCTATAATCCCTATCTATTAAGTACTGTACCAATCTTATTTATATCACAAATGAAGAGAAATAAAATGAAAACCTTGTATTTTATCGATAAAGTTTTAAACTATCTAATTAACCCGGCTAGTTCATCAACGAAATACATCCCATCACTACACGCACACAAGCATACAAAACTCTAATTATATACGTCTACAGAAAATAAAGATCCGGGAAAAATTTTACAAGAAACAAGTGTGCCGGACGTTGGGAGGGGGATGACCGCCCCCCCTCATTACCCCCCAGGGGGGAAGGGGGAACTAGCCCCCTTAGATGTTTAATAATATGAAGAATTGGAGATAATTTGCGCGAAACTAAATAAGAAACGTTGGACGAAAATTGAAAGGTTAGAGCGGGACGGAAGACGAATCTTTCTGTCTTTCTAGTTTTGTATTTCTGTCTCTTTCTTTCACCCGGAAGACTCTGCCCGGGGGGATAAAGTAATAGTTCGTTTGGGGCGCACTTGAAAATGTTATTATTAATAAGTAGTTCTTTGTACCTTAAGTCGATATGAAGTTGGTGTAGCAATCGTAATATATTTATTTTATGTGGTATTTATAGGGCTATAAAGGAAAATAAGAATTGTTCTTAATGTGTATGTAGAAGTCGATGTAATGATAATAAAATTGTGTGGTTTGATGTGATTTTGAATGTTGTATGTTTACTTTCTTGTTTATTAATTAATTGTGTGAAATATTATTTATTGCACACTAGGGCGGCGATTGCGAACCGTTCAACGACACGGCCGTGTCGTTGTCAAGAGGTTTGTCGGAGGGAGAGGTCCAGTTGTGAGGTAACTGAGGGCCAGAAGAGGCTCATTGAGGATCTTATGAGGTTTACTGAGGTTTCTTTTTAGTAAACATGTCAATGTCATTTTCTGAAATAAACTTTGACACGCACCCTCTGACCAAAGCGAACATTGCTAAGGAGTATGCACTAAAAGACATGACAATATAAAATGACACAATAACACTATTACACTGAAACATTGCTTCTAGTCATATGTTGATGGGTGGTTGTGTAAAAGTTATAGCAGTTGATTCGATAATCTGTGGAGATTTAATGTTTTAAAAACTATACCTTTCAGAGATATATTGACGTCATACATTTTTCTGTCCTTATTTAACGACATTTCAGGAGGTTTCCGGTGGTCTTCTTTCTGTTTCGCGCCCAAATTTTGACCCTCTGAAGTCTCATGTCACGACCGACAAATTGATTTTGAAGTTAAATTAAAAAAAAATGGACGACAAACCCACGGCACCACAATTGGTGCCTTGGCTTTGTCGTCGGGACCGATTTCTCTTCAAATATGTAATATTACCTTAAACTGATGACTGATACTAAAACTACAGGATATATGACACATTTTTACAAAAAAATAGATCTATTTATAAAGCCGTCTTCTCATAATATCCGTTAGAAAAAAGGTCTCGCAAATTTCAACCTCTGTCTCTGCAGACTTCACAAGCTGTGTCGAGAGATTCATCTCCTTCATTGAAAAACTTGAATAATACTAAAACTAATGACTGATATTAAAAATACGGGATATATTTTACGTGCTAAACAAAAATTGTATCTAAAAGATTTGTAGTTTTGGCACCGTGATTGAAGGAAAACGAGTCTACCAAACTACTATAATCCGTGTCACCATCGACATATAATGTTAATATCTTTAAAATTATTCAAGTCTGAAGTAATATTGTACTTGATATTAGAACTTAAAAATATACGTGACATCTCTTTAAAATTTTGATCTAATTCATGAAGTAGTTTTGAAGATATATCTGTAAGTAAAAGGCCTAGCAAATTTTAGCTGATTTCGAAACTGTCACTATAAGCCGTGTCGAGAGATAAGTCTCCTTAATTTAAAAATGAATAATACTTAAAAGTGATGACTGTTTTTGAAAATAGAGGATATATTTAACGTATAAAATGAATATTGTATAAAAAAATCCAGTATTATGTGCAGCGTGACCGCAGGAAAATGAGTCTTACAAACTGCCATAATCCGTGCCACCAACGACATTATAAATGTTAATATCTCATAAAATATTTAGGTTTCGTGCAATATTTTACTTGAAATTATATTATACTGAATATACGTGACTTCTCCTAAAGATCTTAATCATTATTAATGAACTAGCTTTCCGCCGCGGCTCCGCCCGCGTTTACATCTTTTCCGTGGAAATGAGGCATTTTCCCGGGGTAAAAGGTAACTTATGTTACTTAGGGTGAATGTAGCTTTCTAATAGTGAAAGAATTTTCGAAATCGGTTCAGTAGTTTTTGAGTTTATACATTACAAGCATACACGCACACACACACGCAAGCACACACACACACACACACACACACAAATACAAATCTTTCTACTTTATAATAATATATATATATATATAGTATGATTTTTCTTAAAGATGTATCCATAAGAAAAAGGCCTAGCCTATTTTTACCTACTTTATAAACTGTCTAGAGAATTATCTTAAAAATATTTTTTTTCTTACATAAAGTATGAAAATACCCTTCGTAGATTTTGTGAAATAAAGCAAACGAGACTGATTTATTAATACTCGTATTTTAATTACAAAAACAAAGCTATACGAAACAAATATAGGTACATAATATACAATTTTAAATTAGTGATATAAATATATTTAAAGTAAGGTTTTACACGGTCTTTCTTTCAGGAAAACAAACAATACGTATCAAATCAATTACAATTTTAACGTCGTCCTTGTATGAAACTATCAGAGTTATTTTAAGCCGTAGACGAGTTTATTGTGCACGTCTCTGTTTCGCTTTTCTGTGATTACTTTTCTCTTGCTTCCTTGGTCTGCTGTAAGACATTTCCTTGGATATAAGCAGTAGGTACGTGTTGTGTCCTCTTCTTTTTTGTGTACAATAATGGTTAAATAAATAAATAATTTTATATAATTCCAAACGCTTTAGGCTTTGAGCAAAGACATTAGAAATGCTTTATTTTTTTTCAGCTGTTGTTGTTATTTTTAGTTTGAACTTCCCATATTGTGATTCTTTTTGATTATATTAAACTTATGTGTAACAATTATTGCAATTTAATTATAATTATGGCTTAAAAGTATCAATTTAATATTTATGTTTTTGTATCAGAAAGTAAATAAATATTGTATGACGTTGTCTGCCAGTTGATGCTATATCATAATCTATGACACAGAAATTATATTTAAGATCTTCAATATGGAGGTTTGATTTCTGAATCATCTTGTTATGGACTTAAATGTTGCGATAAATATTTTATTAAAGACAAAAAAGTCAATGTACTGTTCAAAGTTTTAAATAAGTTAAAACAGTATAGGTATTATTGTAAAATTTGCCTGAATTATCGAATAAATTCCATCAAACTTCTGTCAGTCGATTTCCGGTTCAAAAATATAAAAATATAAAAACTAGTCCATGGCCTTGTCCTCCCCCTCTCAAATCTCCTGTCAGCCACTGACAGGAGATTTCAGAGGACTGCAGAGACACACTCAGAGTTTGAGTCAATTGCGTATCTATGTTTTAGACACATGGTTCTGTTTAATTTGGGAATATATCGTAACAAAGTATCACCCGACGACAACAAGAAGATTGTATCAATATCATACTAAAAATTAGACAAACCATTTTTTTTATTATTCTTTTATATTAATTATAAACTGTCATTCGCTGTTATTTGAACCAAAGTATGTGCCTAATCTGCATCAATTAAAAAAGCTAGTTGTTTAATAAACTATACAAGATTTCAAGTGTAATCATGATCTGGCTCTCACTAATTGTTGAAAGGATCCCTGATTTTAATCATCTGTGGCGGAGGTTCTCCCATATTAAAAGAGGAATAATGGAACTCTTTTCAGCCTCTTGTCTGTCAAATGTTGTTTATGACTTGGACGAATTACCATGGTTTATGACATTTATTTATAACCAGAATATTCATCCAGAATCACAATTACAATGGGATTACTTCAGAAATTAAGCATCGCGTAAACAACCCATTGTTTCGTGACGGTATATAAACGCCCGAGACGACGGCCAACGCCAGTTCATTTCTGAGCTACCGAAGCGATCTCAACAAGCGATCTAAAAGCGATCAGAGGAAGAAACCCTGCGACTATAGCGATACCTACGGACTACGAGCGACCCTGTGATTTGGCTACATCGTGATTGGAGTGATCAATTGAAGACACCTGCGAACTCAGCGTGACCAACGGACTACGAGCGACCCTGTGATTTGGCTACAGTTGTGATTGGACCTGCGACCTGTTTATCGTCGTTTAAATTCTCAAATCAAGTTGTTCGGCCTTTCTTACAAATCTTGAACCCCACGTCCGTAGCACAACTAAAGAATGGGGAATTCCAATTACGTCATTAGAAGAATCGCGGTGAAAAGGAAGATGGACTTTATGACAACGCTGTAAGGTACAAAATCATCTAAGCAGTCACTTGATTACTAGAACTTGGTGACATCGCGCGCCTATTGTTTAATGACAAGTATTGTCCGACTACAATGGAAATGTTCTAGAAATTAACCGATTACACAATTACAATGGGATTACTTAACTATCGCGTAAACAACCCATTGTTTCGTGGGGGTATATAAACGCCCGAGACGACGGCCAGCCAAGGCAGTCTATTTCTGAGCTACCGAAGCGATCACAACAAGCGATCTGCAAGCGATCAAAGGAAGAAACCTGCGACTAGAGCGATATAGATCGCGTCACGTAAAAGAACGCTGAAAAAAGTGGAGGGGGTATGTCAAAATTCAAAATGTGTTTATTCGTAGTAAAATTTTACAAGTCACTTTTCGACGTCGAGGCAAGTTCACGATTTGGCGGAAGCCAAAGCCGGAAGCGACTCCACAGGCGTTGCATCTTTTCAAAATATTTTTACAGAATTAATCACTACATAATATAAAACAAAGTCGCTTTCTCTGTCCCTATGTCCCTATGTATGCTTAAATCTTTAAAACTACGCAACGGATTTTGATGCGGGTTTAAATAGATAGAGTGATTCAAGAGGAAGGTTTATATGTATAATACATGCATAATATACTTAAAGGATAACCCAGAATAACCATTTTCCCGTGCGGAGCCGGGGCGGGTCGCTAGTATTTTATAAAATTTGATTAATATAACAAAGAAAACAACCTGCAATCGACTAGAGCCTTATTAGAGCAGACCAGTCCCCCCAAGCAGCACCACGTTCACGGGTTTGACGTATGTAAATGCGCCTACTGTGGGCTTGATTGCCAGCGTTCTTTTTACGTGACGCGACCTATACCTACGGACTACGAGCGACCCTGTGATTTGGCTACATCGTGATTGGAGTGACCAGTTGAAGACACCTGCGAACTTAGCGTGACCGACGGACTACGAGTGACTCTGCGATTTGGCTACAGCTGTATTGGACCTGTGACCTGTTTATAATCGTCGAATAAATTCGCAAATCAAGTCATTCGGCTTTCCTTACAAATCCTGAACCCTACGTCCGTAACAGTACTAATGGAGAGAAAGATAGAAGGCAGGAAAGGATGTAGATGATTAAGACGTTCATTTTTTGATCATAAAGGAAAAAGTTGAGGTTATATCGTACCACGAAGTCAAGAAGCTGGCTATTGACAGAGTGACTAGTGCCTCGCTATTTAATTTTGTATGTACAGAGATAATTGTAAACAGACATGATTAGTTTGTCATCTAATACTATCGTTTTTTTTTTCAGATTTTATTAAAAACTTAAACTTTTATAGGAGTACTTTCAAAGGACATGTATATCGCATAAATCAACGTTTTATGTGGTATCTGGTGGCGGTTATTATTGCCGAAAACTAATGGTTGAAAAATAAAAGATAATATTATTAAATCTTATAGCTCCAGGACAAGACTAGTAACAACAAATAATTTATTGTTAATGTATGTATTTACTTGTAAAAATTATAACTGGTATAATATTATATACTACTTAACATTACACCTGTTCTTGTTTTTTTCTTAATCTGATTTAGTATGTAAAGGTATGTAAAGCCTGATCAAAGAAATAAGAAACCTACTAGGGTCGGGTCTATGAGAATCGTGTCTTTTTGAGTATCAGTCCTTTTGCGAACAAAGGCAATTATCTATACCTTTATTTTACATGTATAAAGATATTGAAGTTATTCCCTTGGTCGGTTGTGGTCAGATTGCTTAAATAGATCATAATTGATTAGTACCTATCTATACACATAAAATTTACTAGAAAATCATATTTTATCAGAATTCACAAATCTTAGGGTTGATTTAAAAAGAAAGTACATTATGTGGTGTACTTTAAATATATTAAAAGGAAAATATATTGCTTATTGAGAACTGCTACCATGCCAGGTATGGGCAGCACGGTTCCTTTTTTAGCACGTGTACCCTTTGATGAACTCGGGAATAGGGAAACAATGTCTTGGGATACAATGCATTACAAATATAATTTCAAGGAATAGAAAAGGAATCATTATTTATTAGTACCAACCTATACACATAAAATTTACTATAAAAGCATATTATATCTGATTTCAAAAAAGTTAGGAGTGATTTAAAAAGAAAGTACATTATTCTGAAAGGTGCCCCATGCTTATTGAGTACCTACTGATAATTTGCCAGGTATTAAACAACTGCGGAAAATCTTCCTCACTTCCTCAATACATTATAAATATACTTTATAATACACTTTCAAGTGATAGAGCAGTATGGTTTGTCTAATAATTCAATCATTCCATCAATTATTGCTTCAATACGATATTTTTATATTTTTTGTCGATTGACAATAAGTTTACGTCTATGGAGCAAGAAAAAACAGCGAGGTAAATGAGATTGTCTATGTTTTCACTCTCATTGCTATCTTCGGTGCTCTTCTATGACCCTCTTTGGACCCTCTTTCAGCTCCTCTTCGTCCCTCAGAGGGATTTCCTCCTGACAACGACACGGCCGTGTCGTTGAACGGTTCGCAATCGCCCCCTAGATTTCTGCCCTGCGGCTTCACTCGCGTTAACAGTATTTCCCGTGGGAATAAGGAATTTTCCTTCCTCAAGGTGTATACTATCTTTGTACCAAGTTTCATTAAAATCGGTTCCGTAGTTTCGGAGCCTATTCAATGCTTTTGCACAAACAATCAAATCTATCATATTATTTATTATATTAGTAACTAGCTGTCCGCCCGCTGCTACGCCCGATTTTTTTTTCCCGTGGTAAAAAGTATCTAAGATGTTGACCGAGGATATAAGGTACCACCATGCAAAATTTCATTTAAATTGGTCCAACGGTTCCAGAAATTAGCGTGTACAAACAGACAGACAGACAGACGGTCTTCTTTTTTCAAAACTTGTATTTTTGTGTTCAGCTACACTCCCTTTATCACCTGCAATCAGTTTTTTGAAAAACAAATAAATGTACAGACACGCCGATTCTTCAGTTTTATTATAGTACCTATATATATAGATAGATAGTAACAAACATAGTGTACATTAACACAGAGAAAAAAAGCCTAAACGGACATAAAAACTGTGCAACGTCCAAAGCTTACCTAGCTCTTGACTGTACCTGGTTCAAACCCTGTTGGTATATTAGCCACCAAAAACATATTTGTATAGTACATGCGGGCATCTAAGCCCCTCTAACATGCCCGTCCACGCGTGACAGACATAATTTTGTCGTGCGTATTCTCTTATCCTATTGGAGGATATTTCAATATGGCCGTTTTGACAGTTAAATGTGCGACAAACTTTTGTCATAGCACTGTATGTTACGGGGGAAAAGATCAAAACTTTTAAAGTTGTGACATGTGTATTCGAACACCTCATCGCCGAATCAAAGGTCGGCTTCAGCCAATTAACAATAGGGTTCCCCAGGGTTCATAAATATGTAGTTCCTGTACGGGACCCGCCGTTAGCATCGGGATCGATGTTGCCAGCTCTCAAGTGGCGACTGGAGCATTGGAGAATACAACTGTTCGTTTGTTTCGAAAAAAAAAAACTATTTGCACAGTGAGTAACTAAGGTAATATACCTACACTCTTAGAGAATAAATATCCCTCACAGTTTTTTTTTCTATTTATACTCTAAGTATGTACTGGTTGTTTATACGAAACTCATGAAACTGAACAACTTTTTAAAGGTATAGTAACATAGGTTAAAATCTCAAAATTAAAATTCAACTTTTCATATAAACTTCGGTATAATAGGCCGGGAGATGATGACAGAAATTTTTAGGTCATTTGTTACAGTATGGCGGTTTTACAGGGGTCTTAGTACACAATGACAAAAAGAAAAATGATAGTCATAGCGCTGGTACTGGCGGCCCAATCGCGTGGGCGTTAGTGAACTAGTCGGATAAATTACGAAAGTCAAACGATTTGTACCTACCACAAAAAATTTATTATTTTCCGATAGCCCGTAAAAAATAACTAGACTACAGTGTCATGCCATACTTCTCCGGTGTGACTTACAGCCCGCCATACCGACGCGAAAAATAAAAATTCAACCATTTGTACCAGGGTAATTTTTGCACAGTTTGATCATCTTCGTGCAGCCATTTACGAAAATCACTATGCCATACTTTTCGGACGGCTCCAAATGGTCGCCATACTGCCGAAAATCTGCAATTTTTTTTTCGCGATTGGGCCGCCAGTACCAGCGCTATGACCATCATTTTTCTTTTTGTCATTGCGTACTAAGACCCCTGTAAAACCGCCATACTGTAACAAATGACCTAAAAATTTCTGTCATCATCTCCCGGCCTATAAACATCGGTTTATGCGTTCAGCTAGAAAAACAATACAATAAAATGTTCACTTTTCAAACCAACGAAGGCCCTATAGCCTAGTTGGTAGTACGCCTGCTTTCGAAACCTGCGGTCGCGGGTTCAAATCCGGCCAGGGCAGACATAAAACCTCTAGTCGCGGGTTCGAATTTCGCCAAGGGCAAACATTCGTGTGATGAGCACTTGTGTTTGTCTCGTGTCTGGATGCTGTATATTTATATATGTATCAATGTACTTTTTTGACGCCAAATACAGACATACAACTAGTACAGGCTTTGCCTAGTTTGGGGTCAGATGGCCGTGTGTGAGATGTCCCACATATATGTTATTTATTTATCGGGCTCGGGCTACAACGTATTGAATTACATTGCGTTTATTTATTTATCATTGATCAGTATGTAATACGTAATAATAACAGGTTAGCGGTAACAGTTACTGTGGTTTATGTTACTTGTAAACATAAACAAAGTGATTTTCCTCAAACAAATTGCGCCGTACAAATTAAACAAGCAAAATAACTAACTACTCAAATGACTGTGTAGTTAAAAAGTATATAGTCTTTGTATTTAGGAAGAGTCTAAAACGTTACTGACGTGAACTAATTAGCTATTGAGGTCAATTCTAATTCACACGCTGGGGCGTCGGTGGCCTAGTGGCTAGATCCGTTGACTTCCATTCGGGGGTTGCTTGCTTATCGCGTGCGTTTCAATGTTAATCTTCCTCACAAACCCTGGTGTCGGAATTATAAAACCGGCATGGCTCCAATAACGACTACATCCGTAAATAGTAGTCGGGACCAACGGCTTTACGTGCCTTCCGAAGCACGGAATCATCTTTCTTTTCGGACAGTCAGGTGATTCAGTCTGCAATGTCCTAACCAAACTGAGGAAAGTCTTACAAAGTGATATTTTTTCGACGAGTCCCCAACGGGATTCGAACCCGGAACCTCCGTAACGTCAGGCGAGCTTTTGACCACTCCACCACGGAGGCTGTTATTCGGGGGATTTCGAATTCATATGTTTATTACGGGGAAAGCAAACATCGTGAAGAATACTGCACACACCTGCGAAGTAATTCAAAGGTTGTATGAAGTTGACCACACACGCACTGAGCCAGCGTGGTCGATTGGCCCCTCGGTGGGGACATATAAGAGCAATTAATAATGATATTGCTAAGCTATAACAATATAATATTCCGCCAAGCACAGTCCGTGGAATAAGCCTACGGTATAAAAATGTTACTGATTTTTATTTTATACTGAATTTTTCTTCCAATATACTGTTTTTTTTTATTTATTTTTTGTTTTTTGGTTATTTTAAATTAGGTTTTTAATTATTGAGAATTGGGGACATTAAATACATAAAAAAAACACTGCGAGAGTTTTATAACAAAATGGTTTGCCCGCTCCGTTAACTATTACGTTGGGTATGTTATGGTTGTAACGTAAACTAGACAGAAAACGTGTTTCCTGATCTTGAACTTAAGCAGGAAACATCTTAAAGAAGGCCACCAACTTGACCTAAAGATGCTTACTACTGGGCAAGCTACTCGTATTACCACAAATAAAAAAATGTAAATACAAAAATATTACTATTTAGCTATTTGAGTTTCGCTAAGTGACACCGTTTTTGTGTGGGTGTCGCAGCACAGAGGGATTTTTGCACATAGAATTTGACAAAAGAACTTTCTACTTAGACAGACAATCGATGAAATTAGAAACATTGTACTGGCAACAAAGTTACACAGAAAAAACATTATCAAACTAAATCCATAGAATCGGTGTTGCCACGATGATTTTTTTTCAAATTTGCCGCGTTTTTTCATTGTCTACTTTCATTTACCGAACTCTACGTTGTTGTATCGTTCTTGTTTCATGTTGTGTATTATTGTTATGTAGTTTTTTTTTGTCTTATTGTTGTTTTCTGTGTTGTGATGTCCTACAAATATTTTTTTTCTGATTCTGATTCTGAGGTTTGCAGCAAAGTAATTAAGTACATTAAATTGTTCAATTACCAAAATTTTGCATCTTAGGAGGAACATAACTAAAAATGCTAGAGTTGCCTGGTAGAAATCGCATCCTTAGCAATAAGACCGCCTTTTGTACACTTGCCTTGCTGTAAATTGTGTTTTTCTTGTACTTATTGTTTGCTTCATTTGTATATTCCGTACTCTTGACTTTAAACAAAAATTAAACAAAAGTGTGTAAAATTCCCCATTTTCCCGACTTCATGTAAAAAAAAGGTAGTTACTAAATCGTCCGTGTCGTAATCGACCTAAACAAGCACATTTGTCGGTGTCGGGGCCCAAATGGCTCTTTTAAAAACTGAAATATTGTTTAATTCTTCTTCTGACTTGTACACTTTTCTTTTCTTCGAATTTGATTGGGTTTTTCAGCAGAATCTACGCGATGTTTTTTTTTTGCTGTGACTTTTAAGATACAGAAAAAAAAGGTATAATTACAATTAATTTATCTAAAGAATAAATAATTACTTTAATAAATAAAATAGAAAAAATCTAATTATTCAAAAGTGCGATATTAGTTTATTACGTGTTTTTATAATCCAGAAAGCATTTAGGTGCATTTTTATTAAAATCATCAAAACCGGAACAAAAAGCTTACGAACGAATAAAAGTAAGTAGGAAATTGTATTACCAGTAAAAAGAGATATTATCCGTAAGAATATTAATCAAAGTTCCCTACTAAGAATCATCACACGTACTCATAATACAAATATTAATCTCACATACACATATACAGTGAAGATCTTAGCGGGCTGTAGAAAAATCTTTCCCCCTCCCCCCCACAATAATTAGTTTAACAGTGTTCGAGCACCCCATTTCACCCTCAGGGGGGTTCCCCCACACATCCCTATATGGATCGACGTTGGCAACTATTGGGAAAAATTCTCTTACCAAATTCGTATTGACTCGGTTTTCTTGTTTTTCTGGTTGGGCTGCTTTTCAAATATATGCGGGATATTACGTTGTGGCAGTGCACTCGGTTCCGGGATTTTGAAATTTGTTTGTAGTTTGCTGGCGGTGGCATGTAAGAACTCTATATGTGGTATTATTAAACTTTTTGGGGTACGAGTTCTTTCCATAAAATAATTATAAATCTTTCTAAAATTTTGTTAGTCATAAATTTTGCGCATTGCGTATGCATTATTGAAGTGAAGTATTGTGCCGAGATTTCATTTTGAAATGTTAAATTTCCTTATTTAGGTTTTATTTTTCAATCTTATGATATAGGTACGTAGGCATACGTACCTATTTCCTTCTCATCCAATCTTATGATATACCTTCTATATACTTTCGCCATCACTGGCACGACGCTATGTTTATTTGTAAGAATGTCTGAAAGAATGTTTTTGTTGTAAATCTAGACTTCGATCAAGTTAAAGCATTCCTACGTTATTTGAACGTCTCTGATTGGAAAATAGAAATAAAATTGATTTTCCCAAACATTTTCTCTTTTCTTTTTTGAAAAAAAAAAGCCTTATGCAGAGTTTCTCAAAATTGTCGACTTGACCATTTGCTAAGTTTCAACTTACATCTTACTAACAGACTTGTTACAATAGCTGACTACCTACAATATAATTCTAGTTAAATTACAAGTAAATAATAATAAAAAGTTAACTATTTTAATTACCAGCGGTATTTGAAAATGTGGGAGGTTATGGTATTATCACAAAATATACAATAGGTATTACTACAAAGTAATTCAGGATAATTGTTTTATTAAGTAGGTCAGCCTACATAATATAACATAATGATAATAAAATTATTACTAGGTACTCGTAGTAGGTAGGTACTTAGGTACTTAGTTTATTGTTAACAGTTTTTTTTATGTTTATTTAATTATTATTTTTTATGTTGACAAAATAATGAATATTTAAGGATTTATTTATATTAATAAATCGTTTATTGTTTATTCTTCGGTATTCATTAGTTACATTATACACCGTACAATAATATAAAAAAATCTATATAGTCAGTATTACGATGGTTGTTGCTTACGTAAATGGGCTAGGTACAGGACAATGTGTCATGTTTTTATTTATTTAACTATTTATAGCCAGTAAGTGCGTAAAAATAAAAATATCGTAAAACGCCAATAGAACAGTTTCCTAAGTGGGTCAAACGGGCGAGCCACAATAAACCGGCTATAACTTATACTTTCCGTAAATTAACTTCTAAATATTGACGGACGCGTTCCCATTATCCGATCCGACACGAATGAATAGTACAATATAGCCTACAAACAGTATTGGTGGAGTTAAGCATGTCACGGAATCGGCAAAAGTTGTCAAAATTCCGAGAGCTAGAGCTTAGCACTTACTGTGTATATTTATATTCTGTGACAAAGCTGAGTTCACTGAGTGTTACATATTTTAATAAAAAAATATTAATTTTACTTTCACTTTAGTATTTCCAACATCCTTTAAACTCAACTCATCCTCTTCAATTTGTAAATAGTTAAAATCGCTAACAGATGGTATCTGTCAAAAAGTAACAACTATCATTTAATTAAACTCATCTGTGTTTTCTTCATAAACTATATGAGCTATATTTACAACTATCCAAAACAGTGAAGATAAGAAAAAAATACATAGGCATACATAGCGCTAATCTTTAAGCTAAACCTAGTACGTCGACAAAGCTGAAATTTTACAGTAATCATATTTTTGAAAATATATCGCGATTCAAATTATCAATGTAATTCCGTACAAAAAAATTAAAGACGCGAATGAAATGAGGGATTTTCAAGGGTTCTATTGACTCAAATAGATGGCGTGCATGACGGATAAAATGTCAAAAACGAGCTTGTCAAACCAATGAGGGCAGCAAAAAAACTGGCAACACTGTTGTTGTCACGTCAATCGTCACGCATTTTATTGTGTTTTAATTTCGTTTCGTGTTTTTGCGTGCTTATTTGCGTTAAAATTTTTGATTCGTTTCGTTTTACAGTGACCTTTTTGCGACTAAATTTTGTGACTTCTTTTCCTACCTTCAAGCACGTCTTTTTATTTGACGTAAGAGTTAGTGCAGCGCCATCTCTTATTTCCATAATGAAACCTTTTTTTGTTTTTAGAACTGTCAAAATGAAAATCCCTCACTAAGGACACGTAATTTTATTTCGTACTGGCGCGGGACAGAGGGCTGTGGAGAGCGTTAAAGGAAGCCTATGCCAAAAAGGCAATCCGAATTAGGAGACATTCTATAAACACAGTGGTATAAGGGAGTTGGTGTAGAAGCCTCCGGATTACAAGACGTTTATTATTATTATTTTTATTAATACACTTTCTATTAACTCTCTCACAACACTTATTACAGAAACACTTTATGAAAACTTATCATTAACTAATAGCTTCCCTATATCACGAGCTATCCTGTCCAGCCCCCGTAACATGCCCCCGTGCTATGACAAAAGTTTGTCACACATTTAACTGTCAAAAAACCCGCCATATAGAAATATCCTCCAATGGAATAAGAAAATACGCACGACAAAATTATGTCTGTCACGCGTGAACCGGGCATGTTAGAGACGCTGGGGTAACCTGGAGCTGGAAGACCTCAAAATCCAAGTGACTTAATCCATGAAAATAAATAAGTCTCGAAACAGATTCAAATTTAGAATGTACTTGCAGCCAGGCCGACAAGCAAAAGAGATGGCATGACCAAAGCCACAGTACTCAAAAAATATCACGAGGATGAACGGACTCATCATCATCATCATCATCATTTTTATTTCGTAGATGTAAATTCGCATCGTGTCAAGATGTGGACACAGTCCCAACAGGGGGTGTCACAGTTCAATTTCCGCCTGGACATATAATAAAGTGGCATCAAGTTTATTACCTAGACCAGCCATTCTCAAAGTGTGTTCCGCGGAACCCTGGGGTTCCGCGATACTTCTGTAAGGGTTCCGCAAGAATTTAGAAAAAAAGGTCATTTTTCACACAAGTAGAAATAAAACTTAAAAAAAAATTGGCTTTGAGATAATGAGACGAATGTAAAATTTCGGGAAGAGGATAATTGTAGATTTTAGTAATGATCATAGTGATACAACAACACTTCCTCGCATAGTGTCCAATGTTTTCGATGCTCAGATGGGAGATTATAGGCACAGACAGGATAGAAATGAACGACTTAGCTGAACTAACGTTAGGAAACATCTTTAAGATTTTGTAGGGCTACCCTTCGATCATATGTTTATTATATATCAATGGGGCTACCGGTAGGTTTGAGAGGATGACGCAGGGACAGCCAGTAAAACCAGAGCTCCTTGATGGTGCCATGATGCTAGAGGCAGAACTACTAGTCTTCGCAAACCTGATAGAGGAGGGAAAACTGTGAGGCAAGCTCTCAAACCCTTCAGATGCAGGGTGGGCTGGGGCGGTGCGGCGGGCTTGAGGGGTAGGGGCCCTGTAGACACCAAGCCGACACCGTGGCCATCCGCTCGCAGCTCGTCCGTCCGCGCATCCCCGGTTACCGTACTTGCGACTGGGGGCCTAGGGAAGCGGGCCGCGCGACACATTCTTGAAGGCGATGCGCGCGGATAGGAGAGGAAGTTTACTACAAACGGATGAGTGCCATCATCAGGCAAGGATTAGGGGTGAAATAGTTCCTATACCGGGAGCTGACCACCCGTCTGCGCCATTCACAGACGTCCTACACATAGATAAATAAATAGATAGTGATACAAAGTTTGATATCTCGCCGATATCTACTTGTGACTGTTACATTTTACTTTTATTATGCTTATTAATGAAGAATACACTTTTGAAAACTATTGTTTTATTGTAGGGTTCCGTCAAGTATTACGCTTTCCAAAAGGGTTCCGTCACCTAAAAAGATTGAGAACCGCTGACCTAGACCATTATTAAGTGTAGCATTTATAGTATCTACATATTGTAAGAACTAGCTTTCCTCCGCTGCCGCATTAACAGTTTTTCCCGTGGGAATAAGGCATTTTCCCGCGTTAAAAGGTAGCTAATGTTACTCAGGGTGAATGTAGCTTTTCAACGGTGAAAATTTTTTTGAAATCGTTTCAGTAGTTTTTAGTTTTTTCGTTACAAACACACACACACACACACACACACACACACACACAAATACAAATCTTTCCTCTTTATAATATTAGTATGACTAGTATGATAGCTATCTTACTTATGTATGAAACCTAGCCTAGCCTTTCCGCCATAACCTATCCTAGATGATGTCGTAAGACAAGTTTTTAATATTTAAAAAGTCAAAGTACATTACATTTTCTTCATAAAAAATATGTACGGTGAAGTAAAACTAAAAATTAATATGTTTTGCTTCATAAGTTGCAACTTATGAAGCAAAACATATCATTTTCAATTTTTAGTTGAGGTGTACCTCGGCTAAAAATTAAAAATATTATTTTATCTATCTATCTACTATTTTGGCATTTCAAGTATTGATTGATTTAAAAAAATCCTCATTAGGTAATGAATGAGGGTTTTAATTAGCTATTCCGAATTTGAAAGTCACCACAAGTTGGAATATTTTAAGACATTGTACCGGGGGAAGCCCCGATTGGAAACAATGGAAAAAATAACCACAGACATCCATAGATAACAAAATATGCTTTGTAATTCCAAAGGAATACTTGGGTTATACAGCCATAGATAAGAGAGAGGAAAATTAAAGCTAGTAGGTACAGAAATAGTAATTTTTAAACCGGCACTTAACATCTATTTTCACTAACCCTCATCCTTCAATGGTTAAATCTTTGAACGACTGTTCCCCCAACGACTGCTTCCTTGAACGGCCATATCCCCGAAAGGCGATCAGAAAGGACCATCTACATCTTTCAATACTCAATGAGCATATTCTTGAACGACCGTTTGCTCGAACGACCACATCCACGAACGGCCACTAGAACTGACCGTTTTCCTGAACGACCACATCTCCGAAAGGTGATCATCGCCCACATCGCCTAAAGACCAAATCCTGAAACGGCTATATTACTTGTCGGTAGGGCTATTTCTTTAGCTACCTAATATAAGCTTAGCTTGGAGATTAGGGTTCAACAATTAATTCCTCCTCCTAATTCAATTAACACCTCATCATAATTTTACAATCACTTCCACAAGGTTACATACACCTAGTTTAGGATTTCAGAGTCGAATTTTGTTTGATTGCTGTCCATTGTGTAAGACCAATATTGTAAGCTTTCTTTTATGTAACTTTTGTGTCTAAATAAACTTTTTATTTATTTATTATTTATTTTTACAACCTTTGTCTGCAAATCCAATCAGTGAAATAAATAAAATTTTATATAGCATGGCGTTTCACAAGCTTCATGAAAAAGGAAATGACATGAATAAAAAAACTACTTTTTTCTTATTTAGGACCCACCCCACTAAATAAGTCACTAAATTGTTAAAAATAATAATATGGTTCCATGTGGTTCCACACTGAAAACATTCATGTGTGTCTGTCCATCTGTCACAGGGAATTTTAATGGTCTAGTAATTATCTTCCTAGATAGTTAGAATAGACCTTGTATAGTAATAAAAGTAATAGTTAGAATAGAGATAGTTAGAATAGAACTTCCTAGAATAGACCTTGCGGAAGAACATTGGCTAACTTTTACCGCGGGAAAATTCCTCATTCCCATGGAAAAACTATTAACGCGGATGGAGCCGCGGCGGAAAGCTAGTATAATTATAAGACTAGATCTGTCTAGTCCGTGTGTTATAGCAGGAATTTATTCAGCTGTAGTCATCTATATAGGTTACGAAATTTCTTAAACAGATTCGTCAATCCCTTCCCCCCATCCCCGAAACTCGAAATTACCCTAAATCAGGGTGGACAGACCTTACACAACACTACCCTAATAAATATGAAAATTAAAAACCGATAAACCGAACCTGCGACTCCCGGTTATGAAGCAACACCATATTTACGTCACCACAGGTTGATAACAATTTACGTATATTAAACACGCATTATTTGTCATTCTTCGGCCCCGATTACGGCAGACGTGATGATGGCATAGCCAGTGTAGGTCAAATTCATCGTCCAAGAAAACAAGGTCTAACAAGAAGACGACGTGACTGACACAAGCCTACGTCATTTCTACGTCATTTTGCCTATTCATCCTTGCCGAATGCGTGTTATAGACAAGGATGAACAGCGCAAAATAACATGCTTGTGTCAGTCACGTGGTCTTCTTGTTGTTTTCTTGGACCATGGTTTAAATTATAGAACACAAGGTTAGAAAACGGCCCCCTCTTTTCGACCACTGCATGTCACTGCTCATTAGACTACTTCAAAATCTGACAGACAGCTCAATTGCCCTTTTCAGATTCCGTTATTTATATGAAAAAAAAAGTCAAAATAAAAAAAGAACTTGTTTAAAATGTGAAACAAGACAAAAAATATTAGAAGTTATATTTATCGTCTGTCGCTAAAAGGGACGGTTACCTACACATTTAACATTTAAATATATTTAAGTGCTTGCCATAATTGTCGCTTAAGAGTCACACTTTGTACTTATGTTAAAATGTTTTTCTATGTATTTTCCTGCAGGCGCCGCCGATTGAAAAGGTGTGTAATAAACCGCAAATGACGCGTTTTACAGGATTCACGTAAGTACTTCAAAAAGGACACATGAACAACAGTGTCACGTCAATAAAATAGGTATTTGTTCAAAAAATAATCGTTCGTTGTTTGTTAACAACTCATTCATGTCCCCACTGAGGGGCTCAAACCTACCCTGAAATAGGGTGAGTAGGCCTTAGTCGACTACGCTGACTCAATGCGGGTTGGTCAACTGCACACACAACCTTTGAATTTCTTCGCAGGTGGGTGCAGGTTTTCTCAAGATGTTTTCCTTTACCGTAAGAGCTTCGAATAAACGTTTAAACGCACGGTACCTACGAGTATGTGTGCATTCTTCACCGATCATCAACCGAAATGTACCGGTTATTAATAATAAAGAAAGTGAATTCATATGTAAAGAAATACATTTACTATTTATTCAGTTTATCGCCCCGTTAATTTAAATTTTATCACAAAACTAACAGATTCAGGTTCATGATATATGAGAAAAGAAGTTATCGTCCGTGTCCGCTATTATTAAGTTTCCAGGGTTTGGTTAGTCCAATAAGCTGGGAAGCACAAGGCGTTATCCTATATTACAAACCCATACAGTAATCTGTATTTGTGTGTGTTAATGTAGAATCCCCACTTCAAATCGGGATTTTCAAAGTACTCGTAGCAACTTACTGAGAAAAACCCATTTTAAAAAACATTAATGGTTTAATGATGTCCAAAAATAGAGACATAAAAAATATGTCTTTTGGGTTCGAAAAATTTGTTTACGTAATATAATTCCTGAACACTTCTGAATTCCAAAATAGGATCATATAAATATATAACATGTAGGTAATATCTATCTGTTTGTATAGGACAAGTCATCACATCAACATTTCTCACTCATCCATTGTTAATAATAAATTGACTACATACATACCTAATTATTTTAGTATTCGACAGTACGCTAAAACAACATTTTTTTAATAATGGTTTTAATACTTAGGTTTTTTTTGGGAATTTTTGCACGTTCCATGGTCACATATAGAGTAAGCAAAATTAAATTCATTTCAATTAAAATGTATAAGTATCTATATTTCACTATTTTAACGCAGTCTTAAGCAGTCTAAGTTTTTAAAAAAAGTAATAAGGTACGGGCGCCGATGAAGGCCCACTTAATTTCAAATCCTTGTAAAATCATGCAGTTAAGTAAAGTAAAGAAAAAACATAATGGAAATTATAATATATTTATTTGGGAAGCAAGATACCTAAAAAAGTAGTACAGCTTTTGGCATTTTAACACAAAGATAAACACTTTTTATAAACTTGGTATTGGGCTATCTTGGGAAGCTGGTCGCCGAAGATGGCCCGAAAAATATTAATAGAAATATATGCATTATAAACATTTTAACACTTTTAACATAAAATATCAAAATAAAACACAATCTTCTCATAACATTATTCACAAAAGGTAAAATAGTTAACGAAAAATTCAAATGTGGGCCATCTTAAATCTATCAAAATATAAATCAACTATAAAATAAAAACTAACTACTAAATAAAAATTTATTTTACTTTTAAATTAACTTTGAAAGTAACTTATTGAAAATATAAAGAAATCAATTCTTTTTTCCAAAACATTTTTGTTTTAGTAGGTGGGCTATCTAAGGGATACTGATAATTAACTTTGAGATCAATCAAAATAAGTGTACTTATTAGTAAAAACAAATAAGACGCTATTGTCTTTAATTATGTGCGTGTATTCTTAACAAAAAAATAAATTATCCCACAATAATCTGAAAAGCGAATGGGGCTATGTTGGGGATCATATTATGGGCCATGATAGGAAATTACCCCCAGTTTAAGTATAGTCTCGTAAAAATACAAAATAGGTAATAAAATAATAAAACTCATCTGTAATTTCGTTGATTAATAAATTAAATACGAGTTTTCACAGTTTAGAGCAAACAGATTTGCTTTTAATTTGCAAATTTTCAAAAGAAATGACATCGTGGAATTTATAAAACGTGTATCGTCCTGACATGACCAAGCAAACTGTCGTCTGTCTTCAAAATGGTGACGCCCCGGTAATGAAACACACTTGCACTATTGTCTATGATACTAGTAGCACAAACCCGCGTAATTTCAAATGTTTCGAATAATCATAACTGTATTTTTTTTAAAGTGGGCTATCTTAGGAGCCGGGCTATCTTCGGCGACACTACCTTAGCATTTATTTTTTTCGACGTAGTGTGGGCAAGCCCCCCACGAGGTGGACCGACGATCTGGTGAGGGTCGCGGTTTGCCGCTGGATGCGGGCAGCGCAGGACCGATTATTGTGGAGATCACAGGGGGAGGCAGCAGTCCAGCAGTGGACGTCTACAGGCTGAGATGATGATGATGATGATGAACATTTTTTTAGGTAAAAAGTATAGCTTGTGCTCGTATTAATCCAATTTTTGATACCTTTTTACATGGGTACCTATCGTAAAAAATAATCAAATCGTATCCATCCAGCAAGAAGTAATAAACGTACAAAATTTCGGATTTATATATGTTTGTTCTTATACAAAGACAAGGTCCAAATGTCTCAATCAAAGTTCGATTTTACAAAAATAAAAATAAATTCTATGCCATAATAGTTATAAGAACCAAGGTCCACAGCTGTCTCAAGATAAAGGAGGATAACATTATATAATATATTGTATTAAAACTAGATAAAAAAAAACTAGAATTACCTATATTTAATTTAAGCCATCTCATTTACCCGATGGATTTACCCGAAAATATCCAGACAGATAAACCCGAGGGCGATAACAGAGGTTAAAATAAACATGTGCTCTGCAAATGACATAATTACTCGTAAACAGTTTTACTAATTATATCTTACTAGCTTTCCGCCGCGGCTCCGCCCGCGTTAACAGTTTTTTCCCGTGGGAATGAGGCATTTTCCCGCGGTAAAAGGAAACCTAAGTAACTCAGGGTGAATGTAGCTTTCTAATGGTGAAAGGATTTTTGGAATCGGCACAGTTGTTTTTGAGTTTATTCATTTCAAACATACACACACACAAAAATACATACAAATCTTTCCTCTTTATAATTAGTATGATTTAAATCAAACTGACTGGAATTTAACTCTCTATTTTTATTTTTGCTTAGTCTTTTTATTGTAGTAAGTATATTGTAATTATGAGATCACCTCAACTATTTCTGTGGTTTTCGTAATTTTTGGAGGCGATCGGTTTTCGTAATCTGTGGAGGCGACTAAGGTACGCAGACTATAGTAGCAGTACTGTTCCCTTGTGTAACCAAACGATAACAACGGTTATCCCTCCCACCGGCCCAGTTAGGGATTGTGGAAACTATTCTTGACTAAATTGAAATAAAATAGGCATAGTACAGATATAGACTTTAAAAATTAAATTAAAAATAGCAAAAGTATACTTTCTTTTCTTTATTTCTCTATAAAATATATTTATTTATAAACCACAATAATAAAACTGCAAAATAAGCGGTATTGTTGCTGAATTAGTAATTTCGGATATATTTACCTATTCATTTAAATATGGTAATGAGTGGTTAACGTAAATAAATTGTATGTATATTGAAGTTTAATATAATATCACTTAACTAACTGAATCCAATAATGACCAAGGTGTTGATTGAATCATAGTTTAACCATAATTCAACCTAATTTATTATTATAATAATTATACGCTTGGATATGTCCTTAAGGGCGAAGATGATTCAGACAGCACTAATTCTGGTTTAAGTATAAATTCGCTCGCCGCCGCTTCTAAACAACAGTCGTCTTCCAACCGCGATTCAAAATGGCCGGCGTCGTCTCAGTATTTTTATTTGCTGCAATATACCTAGTGACAATACTAGATGCTGCACCAGTGGCACCGGAGTGCAAATGCGACGCCCTCAATGAAAATGAGATAGAACATCTGATGGGATATTTAAAAGACATAGATCCGAAACAAGACGACTACCCCATTCTTCCAGCAGTGATTTCTCCAGCGGTTCCTTGTAACTGCATTGAGTATAACAGGAAGAAAAGGAAGACTGAAGCTTCGGAAGAAACTTCCGAGGAACCAGCAGAGTCTGATGACAATGGAGACTGGTTGGATGAGATTCCAGTAGACTACGAGATCCACCAAGGAGCAGAAGATGTAAACTGTCCGAAAAATCATGTGAGATATAATGACTTCTGCGTACCAATTCCTGGCTTGGCTTGAGAAGAGTGATGTGTGAATTAGAAAAACTAATTTTAGTCAATAATTCTGTTTGAAATGGCTATTTGATGACCTTGCAACCACTAAGAAGACATAGTGTACCTCATAATCAAGAAAATAATAGTTAGGTAATAGAGACTCGGGTGTGTCTTAAAGTCAAGAATATTAAACGAGGATCTTTAGAAAAAAGTCGGTTAACTAGTTCGTGCTATGAATATTATAAGAACTACTCAATATTTGTAAATTATATAGTCTGATGTGATCAATAGGTATGTGCCTACATATTTTGAGGACTTATAATATCGAATTACTTATGTTTGAAATTGACTTAATTATATCAATTATCCAAAGGAAATTGTGCAAGTTTCATCTCAATTAATTTAATGATTTACTTCAATTTTCTATTTAAAGTTCTCTAACTAAAAACGTTGCGCATTTTTTGTATATTTTGATTCAAATTTTAATCTTTATTTGGATTTTAATTTATGACAAGTTTGGAACCAAAAAATTACTAATATATACTTCTATGATCAAGTATTATTAACGTGACCAGTGATCTTGTAATATTTATTCTAGGATAACTTTATTTAATTTTAATTAAGTAAATAGTTTAGTAAATCGACGTAATTATTATAATTATGAAATGTTCATTTGAATTGCATTTAGTGCCAAGACTGATGGACCAAAACGGAACGAACCTAAAATGTTGTGTAATGTTGTAATATTATAATGATACAAAACTATTAAATACCAAATATTGTTATAATTATTTTTATAAGATATAACATTGTAAATAAAATACAGATAGAAAATAGTTTTAAGTAGGAAAAATTTAGTTTATGATACTTTGAAATAAATTTAAAATGAACATTATATATTTTTTTATTACTCGTATTTACTTTCTTTTTCTTTAATAAAATGTCTATGCTGACCAACCTAAGAGATACCATCAAACGCATGTCCAGAAAAATAGTTTGTACGAAGTTTGTACGCGTACAATACGAAAGTCAATAATTTGAAACATAACCTAATAGCAGTTACGATTCTTAAACCAACAAAGGAAACAGTAGGCTAGGGCAGTTGAGGTTCAAGCCTCCTCGACACGTACCAATGTATTTACGATTTACGAATTAATATGTACGTTTATTCAACGTTCTTACGGTGAAAGAAAACATCGTGAGAAAAACTGCACACATCTGCGAAGTAATTCAATGGTTGCGTTAAGTTGACCAAACCACTGGCACAGAATACCAAATTGCCACTGGGCCAGAGAGGTCGTCTAAGACCTATTCACCCTAATTTCAGGGTAGACTCAAGCCCCTCGGTGGGTACATATATATACGTAAGCTGTTAGTGTGTAAGCCGTCTCATTATATAGAATATTGAATCGAGACAAAATACTGAGACGGGTTTTTTTATACAATTGAATTTCATAATACGAGTATCATTACTGTACCCACGTGGTCGGAGTGTCTTAATTTAAAAATACATAATAATTATCATCAAAGTTCAAAGTTCAAAATGTGTTTTTTCGAAGTAAGATTTTACAAATCACTTTTCGACGTCGAGGAGAGTTCACGATTTGGCTGTCTTCTGTGGAGAAGAACTCTCCGGAACTCCACAGGCATCTTTTCAAAATATTATCTTTGGGTATCATTATAAATATTAGGTGATATCACTACATAGTATAAAACAAAGTCGCTTTTTCTGTCCCTATGTCCCTATGTCCCTATGTCCCTATGTCCCTATGTCCCTTTGTACGCTTAAATCTTTAAAACTACGCAACGGATTTTGATGCGGTTTTTTTTAATAGATAGAGTGATTCAAGAGGAAGGTTTATATGTATAATACATGCATAATATGCTTAAGGATAACCCACAATAACCATTTTCCCGTGCGGAGCCGGGGCGGGTCGCTAGTTAGTAATAAAGTATGCTTATCTAAATTGTGTATGTATGTAAGCTATCTAACATAAATATAACCACAATAACAAACCCAAGCTTAAATTATTTTGTGATCTAAGGTATTGGAACGGAGATATTTTATGACTGTATTATATTAAATGTAAATAAATTGTATTATAATAGATATTCTAATAATATTCCATGAAATACATGCTCGAAAGCAATTCTCAGAACTAATAACAGCCAACGGGTAAGATAAGTAGAAAAATGTCTGTCCTATTTTTAACCCCCGACGAAAAAGAGGAGTGTTATGTTATAAGTTTGACGTGTGTCTATGTGTGTTTGTCTGTCTGCCTGTCTGTGGCATCGTAGATCCTAAACGTATGCGCCGATTTTGATCCAGTTTTTAGTTTGCAAGATGTCACAATCGAGAGTGTTCTTAGCTATGATCTTCTGCCATTTGATTATCAGCTCTTTTCTAGTTGTTGAAAGGATCTAAGTAATGGTTTTGTGGTGGAGGTTATTTAAATGTTTATTAACGGTAAAGAGTAGCCAATTACAGACTGCTTCACTAAACACCTGAACCACCCTGAACTGTGGTAAAACGGGTCAAAATAATAATAAAAAAAGTTTTTTTTATTCTAAGTAAGATCATCAATCATGCAATCATTTTTCGAAGTCAATTAATGAAGTTAATAAGCTTTGCTCTGCCCAAGGCTGGGTCTTGTCTCACACTAATGAAGAATAAGTCTTAATTTTTTTATAGGCGATGCGATATTGATCGATGTTGCACGGTTAGAAGCGGGACCATAGAGGTAGATTATTTTTTACTGCACTTACAACGGAACGTGCCTTCAGAAGCAAAAGTGATATTTTGTTCCACGATGCCCAGCTGCTTCAAGCCTTGTATGTAAAAACTCATATAATATTTTTTAGACACGCGCTCAGCACCTGTTTTTACTTTTTTTTGTTTTTTTTTTATTATATAATATTTTTATGGTAAATGTTTATTTCTTGTTTAGTTTTACATTTTATTTATACTTTTTGAATCTAAATATTGTTGACGTTCCACAAAACGCAGTAACTCACAAAGCGAGTTTTTCCGCTCGGGCGCAGGAAATTGGACGTTTTTTCCTTAAGGCGCTAAGTGACGGTATTTCTTATATTTTACCCCAGTCTATAGCGGATTTTACGCACTGGGTAACACCAGGCTGAACCAGTTCTGACGGCCCCGTAGCCTAGTTGGTAATACGTCTGCCTTCGAAGGTCGCGGGTTCGAATCTCGTCCAGGGCGAACATTCGTGTGAGCACTTGTGTTTGCCTGGAGTCTGGATGTTGTATATTTGTATAAGTATGTATTTATCCCTATAAGTATGTATATCAGCTGTCTGACATCCATAGTACAGGCCCTGCATAGTTTGGGGTCAGATGGCCGTGTGATATGAGATTTCAATCTATGTTCTTTAGGAAAAGTTGTTCAGATTCATTAGTAGGTACTACCATTATGTTGCGGATAAATAACTAGTTATTCACGGTGAATATTGAGTTTTGTCAATGGCGTAGTTGTAGGACAACATCTGGAAGACATTCGTACTGACATCATTTGGTATATTTTTATTTCCTACTAACTGGTTTAACAGATGATGTCTAGACGTAGTTAGTCTTGTTCCCATAAGTTTAAGTTACCCCATTTTTTATTTAGATTTTTTATGTCCTTGGGATATTTCTTTCTTCTTAACCTCGTATATGAAAGAGTTAGAAGTATTCTTCCCCCGTGCAGTCAATTGTAAAATCTACACCAATATTATAATAGGAAAGATTTGATTGTTTGTTTGTTTAATAGGGTCCAAAACAACTGAACCAATTTCAATTAAATAATATTATTTGTAAGCGAGTCACGATTTAACTTAATAGGTCATCTAAAAAAACATCTTAGTTCTTTAAGAACACGTTTTTTTATATAACACATGTTACTCAATAAAGTTTGTATACAATAATAAAATTTATAAACACAAGCGATCGAAGTAAAACCTGTTTGTGAGGGAGACAGCAAATATGTGGGAAAAGGATAACCTGTATTTTATATTATGGAGTCAATGGTCATTTTATGTTTCCAACGTTACCGTAAGCAAATTAAAAAACAATATCTGATACATTTTTTATTATCTTATATATAAAATTCTCGTGTCACAGTGTTCGATTCCATACTCCTCCGAAACGGCTAGACCGATTCTCATGAAATTTTGTGAGCGTATTCAGTAGGTCTGAGAATCGGCCAACATCTATTTTTCATCCCAAAAAAAAAAAAAAGGAACGCGGGCGTAGCCGTGGGCGAACAGCTAGTAGTCATATAAAAAGGTCGGAAAATTATTAACCACGACAAACAAAAACTAAAAAAAAACAGTTGACTTTACTATTTAATTGATTATGGTTTTTATAAATTTTCACGAAGATTTGAGATAATATTGTAAGTACACATACACAATATTAAAAGTAATATTTTTTATTTTATCTATGACTATCTTGTATTAAATACAAAAGTATAATTATAATTACTCACGTACATTTACGAAATAGGCAGTACATTATTTACCAAGAATACACAAAATTTAATCATCTGCCCACATCACTGCATACTCTAGTAATATGTTTGTCCTTCCATAACTTTTTTATATTTTTAGTTTTTTTATATATTTTAAGTTTTTTTTTTATTGTGATGGTCTCTCGTATGTCGACATGGAGACATTTTTTTCTTAAATCTATAAATAAATATATTGTAAAAGTGTTTGTTATTATTAGTTTGCTGACGGTACTGTTTACAAGATACTGGTTTACCATGCGTGTCACATCTCACCAGGTATTTCCGAATATTTCCGATTTCGACCTCGGGGAAACACCTCGATGTGGGCTCTGTCATCTGAGACCAAGGTAGACTGGACAATAAACAGTGTTATAGAATGACCAGCTTAAGTAGACCTGTTGGGAAAAAACTAATAGTCGGCGCGCGCGTGCGCTTAAATAAATAAAAAAACATTTTGATTATGTTAAGCGTCGGTGACCAAGTGGGTAGGGTGCGGGTTCGAGCCTCGGCACGTACCATGTGTTTTTGATTTTCAAATTTATATGTAGGTACGTTTAATCGATGCTGTTACGGTGAAGAAAAACATTGAGAAATTGATTGCAAATAAATAATTTTGAATTTTGAATTTGAATTTGAACTTGAGAGAAAACCTGCGAAGTAATTCAAAGGGTTGTGTGTGAAGTTGACCAACCCGAGAACATTCACATTTTCCTTTTTTGTGATTAACCTATGCTTGTGTCGAAAAGGTACGACAAATCAAGCTTCACCGGACTTACGGGGGAGCGGAGGACTCTACCCAAAAAAAATCATAGACCAACGCGTCTAGGGGCGGCTCGAGGGAGCCTCGGACCATCGAGAAATACATCGTGAAGGAGACGACGCCTGTTTTTCCGTTATTCTTTTCTGGTATTTAAGACTAAGTTACATATTGTGTATATGTATACATATTGTGTAAATAAATAAGTATTTATTGTTTATGTGCGGTTGGGAGTACGCTGGGCTGAACACTAGATTTCGCACCGTTCTTGTGTCCGTTGAATAATAGTAAGCGTGTTCGGCTTGCCTTGCATTTGACCGCACATCACCTGTTATTATATTATTAAAAGATAAATAGTTTGATATGTTAGTAACTGCATGCTAGTTAAAAGTTGAGCTTTGTATGCACCTGTAATGATAGTCCGCACTGTACAAGACCATCAAATGTTTACCTATAAGATAATTATGTGTTAGTTGTTGGTGTATCTATTTAAAAAAAATCGCACTGGGCTAGTATAATCGACTAAGGTCTATTCACCATAATTTGGGCTGTTAAGAAATTATATACTAATTACTTATGTATTTTTTTTACAATGTTTTGTTCTCTATGTTTGCACTTCATTTTTTTTATGAGATGATGTAATTTATTTTCTAGTTTAAGTATGGCCCAACCGTCCCAAATGGTTATTAAATGGACCAACAACGCCTTCTTACTATGTACCTACAAAAATAAAATATGGGTATCATAAAGGCGACTAAAACATAACCCAGACATTATTGTTCACCTGTATAACCCAACGCGGTATAGCAACACATTACATAACCCGACAATAGACGCTTCGTTCGGTGTAACTAATATAGGCCGTTCTATCTTTATGCCTTTACTCAGAAATCAAACAAAAATACATTTTTGGGAAATATGTGATGAAATTTCACTAAAATGATCCGTTAATTTACAATCATATCACTATTGCAGGAACTACTGAATCACAAAAACCGGTACCATTTGAGAATGTGTCATTATGATAAATGGTGCTTAGGCCGGCCAAAATCGGATATTAGCAACATGGTGTTAAATAAAAGTACACACAAGCACGTGTTACTTTTATGTTCTAGAACTATAGACGACGATGCAAAAAAATAGAGATTTAACAACCTAATGAATAATTCTTCATTATTATCAATATTTGTTCATATACCTATTCTTCATTATACGCTGTGCTCTGATCTGTGGAATATTTGTCAAGCCTCTCGCCTTCTCTTTTCTCTGATAGTTTTTTGAACTCTTTAGGTATAATGTCATGATATTAATATATTTGTTTTAGTAGCATTCCTCATACTATCCTCGTCTCGTCAATATTAGTCATAGTCATTGTATTTGCGGTTAACCATAGCAAAGCCATAATAACGAAATTTCCAAAATATTCCGTATTCATATGACTAACACTTTAGGTACTCCAAAGCAGTTGCTTTTTCCTTCGTCCTACTACTATAGCAATCTATTGCTGTATTTCCCTTGTTGGGATGATATTGCGATTCCCACCTGCCAACAGTGGGGATTCTGGCATTAACTCTCAAGGGAGGCCAGGAAGTTTTAGGTTAGTAACTATTTATTAATCTGTGGTTTTAGTAAGGTATATTTAAAAGAGAGGGTAAGTTCGAGTTTAAGAAAAATGATTTACAACGAACGTGCACGGATATTGTGGCAAAATAAAGATGATTCCGTGCTTCGGGATGCATATAAAGCCGTTGCTGCTAGTTACTATCCCATATCGTTATACGAGCAATGTCAGAAGCCTCTTTTTAAAGTTTATTCTTCATTAGTGTGAGACGAGAGCCAGCTTTGGTTTGAACAAAGCTTAGTAACTTTATGAAAATTTGACGTCGAAAAATTATTTGTAAAATCTTACTTCGAATAAAAACTTTTTGATTTAGATTTTTATCTAAGGCGGCTCAATAATTCTGACACCAAGGCACAGAAGAAAAAAGTACTAATCCGTACTAGGCTAGGACACTCACCCCCCCGCGCTACAATGAGTTGCCCGCCCAGAGTGCAGGCGCCGCGGGACTCTAACGGGGGTGTTCTGGGGTGCTTTACATAGCGTGTCAGTGTTTGACTTGTAGTTGATATTCAGTTGTTATTCAAAAAGAAGTAGCTTGTCAAAACGCGTTTGCTGTATGGAGTGTCCGACGTGTGACCAGGGTTAACGAGGTAGTTTAACCTTGAAACCTATACGATAAAAAAGTGACAAGCATGATTGAGCAAGAAGGAAATACTGTGACGTCACATAAAACCCACAGTCGATTCCACGTTGAATCAGTGTACGGAAGATCACGATTACGAGCGATTTTGGCCATTTACCTCAGAATTGAGGAAAACCGGAGGAAGTTAGCTCAGCGAGAACAGTTGCACAATTTGACCTACTAATAAAAGAGGAAACTAACTGTCATTTAGCTGTTTTTAACCTTCTAAACAGAAGAGAATAACAGAGAAGTTGACACAAGTATCTCTCTGATTAGTGATTGATTACTTACTGGGAAGTACCCGCCAAATGTATGCAATATGGTTTATTGAATACAAACAAATTTATTTTCACAATGGTATGAATAATTGATGATCATATATACATTTTGGAATTCCATAAAAAGTAGTTCATATTAATTACCCTTGACTAACTTTGAACATCCTTGGCAAAAGTCAAATCATTAATTTGAAATAAGATTTTACATAATCGCTTTTCGACGTCAAAGCTAAATACCACGGAATATTGCTAAATACTAAGGAGCAGATTATCCATTAGCGATTGTTCAAAAGTGGCGTTTGTCTGTGGAGAAGAACGACCAGATGAAACTCCTCATCTTGTCGCATCGCATCAAAACAGTTATATGTTTTCAAGTGTACAGACTGACACTATGGTTTGTTTCATATTAATACGGACAAAAGGTCATTGACACCTTCATACAATGCGCACATTTACTATCGCAAAATACGTAATTTGGCATACTGTACGTAGTAGAAGGCGGGGTGAGCGTGTAACCTTGCCAGACATTTTGGCGTTACACACGGTCTAAAAAAACAAGGTCTAACAATCGGACTGGCCTACATCATCTGCTGTTCATCCTTGTCGAATGCGTATTATTCGACAAGGATAAACAGCAGATGACGTAGTCTTGTGTCAAGTCACATGGTCTTCTTGTTAGACCTTGTTTTCAACCATGGCGTTATATTATTTTTGATAACTTTCAAGAAAATAAAGA
This sequence comes from Teleiodes luculella, assembly GCA_948473455.1. Classification (NCBI taxonomy): domain Eukaryota; kingdom Metazoa; phylum Arthropoda; class Insecta; order Lepidoptera; family Gelechiidae; genus Teleiodes; species Teleiodes luculella. The sequence goes on from OX419605.1 coordinate 10,775,237, forward strand.
TGTCAATGAACTTTTGTCCGGATTTATATGAAACAGACGGAGGCTAACTAACTATTGAAATCACAGAAATGCGGCAACCGTACAAATACAGTGGCCGACTGGACGACCTTAACATTCCACTACAAGGTCGTTGGAAAAGCATTTTTTTTTAAGTAATGTATTTTATACTCGATACATTTATAAATCGTTTAAGACTTAGCAAAAGCCGAAAAAAACATACTGACCAACGGATCTGAACGACATTCCCAGAGGAACTTGCTCGGTAACGATAAAAAAAAGCGGCCAAGTGCGAGTCGGACTCGCGCATGAAGGGTTCCGTATCAGCAAGTAACATAATATAAAAGTTCTTGTAGTTCGTTGTAACTTTGATCGATGTTTTAGTAATAGTGAAAGGGAAATTGCGGTTTACGATTTATGACGTATAGAAAAAAAACTACTTACTAGATCTCGTTCAAACCAAATTTCGGTGGAAGTTTGCATGGTAATGTACATCATATATTTTTTTTAGTTTTATCGTTCCCTTATTTTAGAAGTTAGAGGGGGGGGACACACATTTTACCACTTTGGAAGTGTCTCTCGCGCAAACTATTTCGTTTAGAAAAAAATGATATTAGAAACCTCAATATCATTTTAGAAGATCTATCCATAGATACCCCACACGTATGGGTTTGATGTAAAACATTTTTTTGAGTTTCAGTTCTATCTAAGTATGGGGACCCCCCATAATTTATTGTTTTCTGTCTATTTTTTTTGTAAAAATCTTAATGCGGTTCACAAAATACATCTACTTACCAAGTTTCAACAGTATAGCTCTTATAGTTTCGGAAAAAAGTGGCTGTGACATACGGACGGACAGACAGACAGACAGACAGACAGACAGACAGACAGACATGACGAATCTATAAGGGTTCCGTTTTTTGCCATTTGGCTACGGAACCCTAAAAAAGACTTTCCATACAAACCACCCGATCCAATTGACTATTTTTTTTATCTTCTCTTACGAGGAGTATTTAATATGATGGAATAGAATATAATAATATAGTTAGCTGTGAGACCAGTTGCGTTTTAAGCGAGTTGACGTAAAGATCAGTTGCGTTTTAGGCAAGTTGACGTAAAGATCAGTTACGTTTTAGACCAAGTGTGATACTAACCCTGTGGTTTTAGTCTAATTCAAAAAAAACCTAAATTCAATATGTTTTATTCGAAATAAGAATTACACAAATCACTTTTCGACATCAAAGTAATGAAGTTACTAAGTTTTGCTCAAACCATGGTCCAAGAAAACAAGGTCAAGCAAATAGACCACGTGACTGACACAAGCCTACGTCATTTTGCGCTGTTCATCCTTGTCTATTACACGCATTCGACAAGGATGAATAGGCAAAATGACGTAGGCTCGTGTCAGTCACGTGGTCTATTTGCAAGACCTTGTTTTCTTGGACAATGGCTCAAACCAGGGCTGGTTCTTGTCTCACACTAATGAAGAATAAACTCTTAAAATTTAAAGAGGCGATGCGATATTAGTAATTTTAAGCCACGTGATGAATATGATTAAATTTGCCATCAACCAATCCCGTTTAAGTCAACTGGGTGATCCTGATAGGTAATTCAGTCAAGAAAACCTTTAGGTAATGCTGTTGTCGACTATTTGCTTGGTTGAATAATAGCAGGAACCACCGCTTACAATGCAATCTTCTTATTATTCAACAATACAATCATCTTATTATTCATGCGAAAATCTTCTTTAATTATCATCATTCTTAACAATGTGTAATAGGGCTCAATCTCGCGTGGCCGCTAAAATATCTAAATTTAAGTTTTGATCTGTTTCATTCTATGGGAATCTAAAAGGATGGGAGATGAATGAATGATATTTATAATAAGAGCGCATCTGTCAAATTCTGCTTAATTTATGTGGGATATTTTGCATGCCTGCTAAACTAGTGCGAACTACGCGTTAGATCGATGTTTGACGTCTCTAAATTTAAGTTGACAATCGCCTGTCATTTTTCGTTCTTTAGAACGAGAGAGGGACACTTTAAATTTAAGTTACAGCGTAATACGTGGAATCGGACCCATTGTTCATTTAGTTAGATGATACAATGTTTTTTCCTAGCAGTAAAGAAAGCGTTGGTGGCCCAGTGGTTAGGGCCGTTGTCTCCATTTGGGAGGGGCGGGTTCGAGCCTCGGCACGTACCAATGTGTTTTAGATTTTCGAATTCATATGTACGTTTGACGCTCTTACGGTGAAGATAACATCGTGAGGAAACCTGCACACACTTGCGAAATCTTAAGGAATAAAAAGATAGATTTACCAACACGTTGTCTTTGATGCATAGAGTAATATTTTTTTTTGCTTTGATGATTCACATTGCAATGCCCTAACCAAACTTGGGACATGCCAAAGTCACTAAGTCATTATAAACACAAAACTTTCTCGTGACAAAAAATATATAAAGCAAACTTTGCCAATATAAAGTTTATCATTAACAAGTAGACTTTTAACAAAAATACAAAGTGCACTACATTACTTCCAAAAGTCTCGATACATCCCTTCTTCCTAAACCTGCGTTCACACAAGAGACACTGTCCCTGTCCCTACAAGGTGTACACGTGTCCTTTGACCCCTGAGACATAACCGACCCTTTTACCATCTTTTATTCCGCGCTGACAGTCAAGAGCTGAATTATTCTGCTATGCAAGTAAAAAAATTAAAGAATGATATTATTAAAAGTGAAAAGAGGAGAGGAGTGTTAGTTACTTAGTTTGATACTTAGTTTGATGAAGTATTTATTTAGATTTTGACGGGAAATTTTATTATAATAAAAAAATACAACATTTGTCTTATTTATATAAAATATTTATAACGCTATTAATATTACTTTTTACCACAAAAATAAATATTTATACTTTAATAAAAAATTTTAACCTAGCTGTAGTTACAGGTGAAGTATTAGTAAAGAATAATAATTTTGTCGTTTTAATTTGTTATAATTATATCCGTTTTTGTTAGAAATGAAATCTGTGTTAATGCGAAATAAATCTTTCTATTATATTTTATAAAATATTTCCTATGTATCATATGATATAATTAGTATTATCCTGTAAAATTGTTATAACATAAAATTAATACCAAAAGTTTGTTTTATATTTTCGAAAAGTTTTTAGCCTATAAATAATCTAATTACATTAATACAGTATTATATAAAATCGGAGTGCTTAAAAATAACAGGTGACAGGCTTCAATTCTTAAGTGGCGCAAAAACCGCTTAACTGTAATTGATACACTTTAAGCACTTCTTACATCACTTTTTTAAACCACCAAATAATAGCAGCAAAGGAGTGTCGGTAGCTCAGAAGACTCCGGTTCAAATCCGGCCCGGTTATTATGTTTTATATAATTTTAAAATCTACCGAAAATGTTTAAAAAATATATTTAGACTTTCAATGGTGTTTCAGCCTTCTGTGATTCGATTATCAAGCAGTGGGCTGAAAAATGCCTGTTCACCCTAAATCCAAGTTAGAATTCTGTGGGGTAATGAGTAAAGTACACGTTGGTTTGGAAAGGATGTTAATCAATAGATCTGACTATTTAGTCGTCAAAGCAAAACTGTAATATATTTAAAACTGTGCGCGTGTGATGTGACTCTAACATACCTACATAAAATAATAATTATAATATTAAATAAAAACCAACCAACATTGTTCAAGACGTATTATAGCATAATTGCTGCCTGTCCTTAAATAATAACGATAATAATAAATATAGCCAATTTATTAAGTTTTCTTCTGCAATTGCATTTTTTTCCTATAATTTGTTTAAAAAAATATTGGTCTAAGGGGATGCCTCACTTTACCTTGAATCTAGTTACTTATATCCGTCATTCATTCATTCAGATCTCAGACGCTAGGTACTGACTTACTAGGATTAGTGAATTTTCTTATAATAAAATGAAAAGCAAAGTGAGTGCAATAATTCTTAACCAGGTAATGATTTCCTACAAAATGTTTTAAAGTAACTTAGAATAGTTTACAGATACTAAAATAAACAGCTATATGTATTAGATTTGTACATAATAGTAGCAAATTTTTTACTTACCTTTATTTGCTATAATGTATTTAATGTTATTTATGAAGTTTAACAATTTCCAAAACCTTATTTCTTATAGAAAGTCAACGTGAAACGGTATTTCTTAATCCCTTTAATAAAGTAATTTACCATCCACAGATGGCGCTGTATAAGGGAGTCTAGGAAGACAATACAAAAGTTTCAATAAGAAAAACAAAATCTAAGTCTTATCGTATCCGATGCTATACATCTTGACCAAACTAGCGCTACCCTCTATTTACAACCGGCCAAGTTAAATATAGCCCCATTATTCTACTTCCCTTCGCGCTGCGGGCCTATTTCTTTCGGCTGCTTATTCCGAACACACGTCATCGCGCTCCCCCAATAAATGAAATTTAACAGAATGAGGGAAAAAAATCAATACTACACTACTAAAGTCACTGGCTATCGGCTATCGCGCCCTTCTAATTTACTGCTCGCGATAAAAACAATCCGCCACGCGTGTGTGTGTATGTGCCACGCAGACAGCGCGACTCATAACTACTACAATATTCATGGCATTATGAACGTGGCTTTACTATCAATAATTCACCTTTCGAACGCACCCGCCGTTGATTCAAAAAAAGAATGCTGGCCGAACACTGAAAATAAAAAGTGGTAATTTCAAATATGGAATACTTACGGATAGAGCAGACGTCAAATGTTCTGGTAGTTGAGCATCCTACTGCGAGCCGGCAACGAGGTCAACGAACCCACGAACAAACACACAGTCCGCCATATTGAAATTCAACTGTCAAATTTAAATTTCGAATCCGCCAACTGTCATCGAAACTTGGTGTCAAACTTAAATCCTCCTCCCGTCAGTTTAAATTTAAGTTAAAATTGCCGAAAAAGTTGTAATTAACGCCTATCTAAAAACACTTTTGTTGTATAAAACGGTATAAAAATATTACAAATTATGAACGATGGAAAACTTGTAAAATGAAAAACGAAATATAAATATATAATATTAATAGAAGCGTTCAAGCGGCTCTGAGTTCGAGCGCCTACTGAGTTAAAATTTTTGGGAATAAAAACATGCTACAATAGCCTCCCCCGCGAGCGAGCAGTCTTGATCCTCGCTATAATACGGAAATGGGAAACCTTCACATTCTCAGTGTTCCAAAATCAAAATGGAAACTATTTTCGGCTGTCCCATAAGCAAGGACATCCAATGGAACTACGAAAATGAAGGGATCAACAAAACTAGTTTTTACATTATAGGTTTTTAATGACTTAACAACAAAATAATGTCTTATTAATTAGTTTTCCATTCACCGAATTTGAGTTTAAGTTTTTTTATGTACCTAAACTAATTTTTTTTTGCCGATTTACCTGCTAAACTTCTGATCCCTCCCTAACATCACGCATCTTAGTTATTTCCTAACTTGTATTTTTGTAGAGCAATAATTTGTAAAAAGCTTTCGATATCGTTTTAAAAAAATGACTTTGGTTGGGGATTATTAAAAACCGATACTTTATAACTAATAAATTTCTATCTAATTGGTAAACTATGAAATAGAATCGAATAGATAGAATAATATTTTTTTGTTTCCAGAAATCATTTAAATAATTCGTAAATGACCAGTATTATAATGTTGGTAGCAATTTTTTGTTTGTATCCTTGACTTGGTTTATGTTATAATTATAAGGTTTCCGATTTAAGCTAGTTGATAAAAAATTGCCAACAAATTCCTCCAGAGCCGAAGCAAAATAAACAAATATGAAGGTTATTTACTACTACTACTAACGGTACAGGTCTGTCTCCTGAAGGGTAGGTATTGCCATAATCCAATTTAATTCACCTCGGACTATAACCCACAGAAAAAGATCTATATTGCTCGGTAAAGTTTGAAACTTCTGATAGAGGGGTTGGTTTTTTTTACACACTTTAGAAGCGTTGAAAAAAAAAGAAATTTTAGTCTCGAATCAAATAAAAAACTACTTTCACTTTCTTTTCCGCTAGTATCAAGTCGCATCAGTCGCTCTCACCCCACGCATGTGTGCGTCTCCCCACCCCCCTACCCGTGGGGGGGAGGCGAAATTTTTCGTTTTTCGCCTACTTTTCCGTCCCGCTCTAGTTTTTCGTCTCCCTTCTTTTTTCTGCGCCGCTTTCTTCCTAGTGCCCCGCCACATGTGTGCGCAGAGTAGTTGCAAAAAACAGAGAAAGCAACCATTTCCGGTATAACAAGTTTTCGTTTTTCTCGAAATTTTACCATAACAGTACCTACTATGCATTAGTAGAATACCTTATATCGGTTACTACTGGACTAGATTTCTCCTTTAAAGGAGGGTGTTGCTATAATCCCCACTTTTGTATGGTTGGGGATTGCAGCTGTTGTTGCTTACAAAGGTGAACGCATTCAATATTTCCTGGGTTATGTGTACCGAACTTACCTTTAGCTATTTCTGTGGCTATTTATTCTATGCCTTTAGATCCATACGGGAACGAACTTCATTTAGTAAAATCTATTTTTATACGCATGCTGACACAAGTGACACATTATCCACTATTTTTATCAATTGGTGACCAATGGTGCGTAACCTAAGAAATACCAGTCTGCCTAGCGGGGGGACATGAGGACATTTATTATTATTATTTATTTATTTATGAACAGTATTACATTACAGTATTACATAGGGATTTCCATCACAATTTTATTTTGGTTTAGGCCTGTTAAATAATTTAGAAGAAAGAGTTGTGAAGCTTTGCTTTAGCAAATCATTTTAACTTATAACTTCATTAAGTGCTTTGAATAACCAACGTTAAATTGAGATTTTTATGAAAGAGAAACCGGTCCAGCAATGTTATAGGCTGCATTGGTAGTAGAAATCTTTGGGTAATCCTATTTATTCACAAATTATTATTAAGTAAAAGACTTTTGTGAGCCAGCGTGGTTGACTAAGACATAAATGTGGGCTGTCAAAGAACGAATTAAATAACCTTATTTCTTCTTTATCAGCCCATATCAATCAACCCACTGCTGGACATAGGCCCTCTGTTGCGCAACTCATCCCAGTCCTGAGCCATCTGCATCCAGCAAGATCCAGAAATGACCTTCACCTTTCCGAAATAATGTAAAAATGTTTAGTTTCCTCTGTGCGTTTAGGTTACTCTGCGCGCGTCGCTCTGCGCCCACCCTCGCTCCGCGGCGGCGCCTTACCACGGCACAGGGTGTCCTCATCTTATACTTCAATAGTTATTTTCACTTTTAATATAAAAAAAACCGCCATTTTTAACCCCCGACGAAAAAGAGGGGTGTTATAAGTTTGACGTGTGTGTCTGTCTGTCTGTCTGTCTGTCTGTGGCATCGTAGCTCCTAAACGGGTGCACCGATTTTGATCTAGTTTTTTTTTGTTTGCAAGGTGTCACAATCGAGAGTGTTCTTAGCTATTATCCAAGAAAATATCTTTAGCCATTTGAAGATTATCAGCTCTTTTCTAGTTGTTGATAGGATCAAGTAACGGTTTTGTGGCGGGGGTTATTAAATTTTTAATTTAGTGTTATATTTGCTTGGCCCAGTTAGTAATTCTTTTTCTCTTGGCGACGATACGTCAAATGCATTTATATTTTTTGCTTACTATATCAATTTTATTCAGTACCTACTTAAATCAGTGTATTTCTTATTGTTAACAAAATTTAATCCAAATGAAACAGCGAAGTATAAATACAAATTAAAAAATTGACATGGAGGGCCAGATATCACATTAATCACACACATATTGTGACGAGACGACGAATAAATTGTATATTTTATTCTTTTTCTCATGGCTTGGTTCAAAATAAATTTTGTTGTAAAATAAATTTAAATAAAGAAATGCACCCTAATTTTACTCCACCCTCGAGACTTACCAATAAAAATGAGATACACATCAATACAAAATGTTCTGCAAAAACTACTATTACAGTTTTCTATGTCAGTCCACAAGCATTTCCTTTTAGTCGGCAAGTGTTGCCATAATCCCCAGGGTAGAAAGTCAAATTGGGGATCGCAGTTGTTTACTGCTACCCACTTCCTGAATTACGTACTGAGCTTTGCAGACCTTGTATTGTATCTATCTACAGAAAGAATTAATTTTATAAAATTTTAATCCCAGTACCACATCGCACTTATAAGTCAAAACTGTGCCGAAGCCAAGACAATATTCACCCCAAAATGAAATTCCTATTCGCATAGAAACATCTCCAAGGCCACAACGCAAGGCGCCCCCTGTACCACGCAGCAGAACTAGGAAACGGGGGGTAAGTACACACGAACCCCCCCAAGAAAGGGGGGTAACATGGCAAATACGCGAAAGCAATAGGACTTTTAAAAATTCTCCAGAAATATGATTTATGTGTTGACGGGCGTGCCTCTCTTTTTTTTCTCCTCAAGGCCGCTTGCCTGATTCGATTTTTAAAACCCGGGCGCTCGCGAGTTCCTTTTTTAAAAGTAAAAGAGATTTTTCTCGCGAGATTGTTTTTGTTTTAAATTGGATGGCGGCGTTTTAAATTTGGAACGCGAAATTAGAAAGGTTTCGGGACATGCCGTAATTTTGAATTTTTCGTTATTTTTTGGTGGAGGTTTTTTTTTAGTTTATGGTTGTAATTTAGAAACTTTCTACTTTATAAGTTACTTCTTAGATTGTAATAAAATAATGTAGGTAGTAAAAAATAAACATTTTAAAATTATTTACATAAAATTATAATAATAAACATCCGATCCGAAACACATAAAACGTAATGCTTGTAGGTATTTGAAATCAAATAAAAAACTATATGTTCGTTTATCTATATAATAAAACTGTAGAGGTTGAAAATCTGTACATAGAAAAAAATCCTAAAAGCCAAGCCGGGGGGATGTAAGAAGTGATATTAGAACATACCTACCCATATTTTTTTGTTTGGGTTTGGTTTAATCTGAGAAACTGTTGGACCGATTTGGATGAAATTTTGCATGGTATTACCTTATTTCCCCGTCAACGATTTAGATAGTTTTTACCGCGGGAAAATATCTTGTTCCTATGGGAAACTGCACAGAAAAGTAAAAAAACAACGCGGGCGTAGCCGCGGGCAGACAGCTAGTCTCTGTCTATTAAATTCAAACCCGCGTCACCACGAAAATTTGGGCCTTCTTTTTTAATTGAGCTATGCTTGTGTCGAAAACTAATCAAGCTTCACCGGACTTGCGGGGGAGCGGAAAGCTCTACCCCAGAGTAGTCATGTACCAACGCGTCTAGGGGCGGCTCGAGGGAGCCTCGAACCTAGGCCTAGCGCGTTGATACGGAAAAACATCATAAGTAGGCAATCTGAGCCAACGCACGCGCTTTTTCAATTGTTGTACATTCTACTTCAACTTTACGTTCTTCGTTGTCTAATTCATACATTGCCTTTTCGTCTAAGTATCAATTTCCTTTATTTTAGCGATTTTTATTTTTTTCAAAGTCAAAGTCAAAAGTCGTCATATATCAAATTCATCAAAGGTTTTTTTAATACTTTTGACGTCAGATCTGTCTGTCGGTCTAAACAACAGAAAATATTTAATGCCACAGAATACCAAATAGTATATGAGTTTTCTTCTCCAAACTATGGTCGAAATATGCCTGCTGTATAAGTTTTCATCATCATCATGTCAGCCTGTGGCCGTCCACTGTTGGACTGCTGCCTCCCCCAAAGATCCCCACGACCATCGGTCCTGCGCTGGCCGCATTAGCAAACCTTGACCCTCATAGATTTAGTTTGCCTCGCAGTTCCCTCGGCTTGTGTGTATGTAAAACTACTGTATGTAAAAACATAAAAATGGTGAGCCGTCACGTGACACCTGGCAGATGTGAAATATTGAAATTATATCAGTGGTACAAAGTTAGTTTGTGATTGCTTTAAGTGGTTTTACACGAATATACACTTTATTAGTGGTTTAGAGAATACGCCACGCTCGGCTCGCCATAGTCGCTACGCCAATAATCAGTTTTACACCTTGCTTATAGATGTTTCACATCAATAAAAAAACATTCAAAAATAGTAATTAACCAACATTATGTGAAATTGTTTAATTAAATAATAGCTTTTTACTTGCTACGACTGTGCTACGCTTTCACTTGATAGTGCTACGCGCCTCTACGACGTAGCAGTTGCTACGAGCTGATAAAAAATGGGGTACCTATGTTAATTTTTTTGTGCTAAATTAAAGTTTTGTGTAAAGGTCACTCATTTTAAGAGATTAATTTCGTATTGTCTTTAATTACTTCAGTTATTTTTATGCATAAAAAACTAAAATGTTATTGAAAATTTAATTTTACTTCCGTAAAAATAGCTGTTTGCTCTGGCAATCAAACGAACATTCTGTACTTATTTCCACAAAGTATATTATAAGTACCTATAACATAAAGGAATTGGCAATACTATTATGATATTATGGCAACCCATCTCCATTAAAAAGTGATTAACATAGATTTTTTTCTAATAGAATAGAGATGTGTAATGGTCTACTTACTAGTAACTTTGAAACTGTAGACTGCTAGAATTTGGCGTTTTATAGATAATCAATTCACATAACCTTAACCTCATTACCCTAAATTAGGGCAGGCTCGGGTCTCTATGACGTTAAATGATGAAGAATAGCATGACATTTTAGTTTAAAGATAAAATGAGTTTATTTGTTCCCCAGCGCTTGGCCGGCTGCCAAACGCGGGTCGTTTGGTTCGCTTCCTTGCAAAGTGTTGTGTGGGTAGATGGAAATTTCCTTATTACGAGTGCTATAGCTAAGGAATATAATAAAATGTGTTTGTGTGTCGTTAAACATAAAAAGAAAAAGGGATAACACTATTGAGCTAAGTTGAAAGGCTCTATAATTTTTTGAAACTAGTTTTCACGTGACATGTAAGGGCTTCCGTGGCGTGGCCCAGTGATAATATGCTCGACTTACATTGCGAAGGTTCAAGTTCGAATCTCGATGAAGCACTTGTCGACCGAAAATCACTTCGCCAGTTTGGTTAGCTTATTGCAGCAGAATCACCTGATTGTACGAAAAGAATGCCGGTTCCGTGCTTCGGAAGGCACATAAAGCCGTTGGTCCCATCTACTTTCTACGAATGTAGTCGTAGAATCAGATCGTAGGATCAATCAGAAGCCTTAGGCCTTCAATAATTCGGTCACTATATAGGGTATGTGAGATTGTGAGGTAGATGGTTCTGCGCTTAGAATTATTGTTAAACCAACTTAACTCTTCCTATAGGTCGTATGAAGCGATTAAAGGTAAAGGGTGGTGTCCCCACCGAGGGGCTCGAGCCTACCCTGAATCAGGGTGAATAGGCCTTATAGGCCACGCTGGCCCAGTGCGGGTTGCTCAACTTCACACACAACCTCTCAAGTCAAGGTTTCCTCTCTATGTTTTCCTTCACCGTAAGAGCCTCGAATAAACGTACATATTATTATTATGAATTCGAAAATCGAAAATACATTAGTACGTGCCGAGGCCGCCCTGTCTATATAGAGGACAACGGCCCTTACATCGGCAAAAAAAATTCTCACGACTCTCATCTATTGTTTTTCTTCGTCGTATCTCCTACCTGTAAATGTGAGATAATGTCTTGTCACGGTGTTTCAAACAGCAATAGGGAAGCAGCCTATGTTTCTTCGGAAAGTTCCACATTAGAGTATCTATGGACATTGGACAGTGGACTTGACAAAAAAAAGCCTTTATTTTCAATAGTTGAATGTTTAAACATAAATATTCAATGTTTAAATTTATCACAAAAGAATCCAAATTATCGATCGAAAAAACAAAAAAAAAACGCCTGGAAAATTAATGAAAAAATTACCAACTTCGTATTTCTCGGAAACGTTTTTAGTAATTTTCCCCGAATTCATTGAACTTATATCTGTCGCAGAGGGCACAAAAACGAACGATAGTAGGTGGTCAGAGCGAATAAATAAAGGAAACCCGCAAAGGGCTACACGAGGAAGTACGCTAAGCGTGGGCGTATGCTACAATAACTTTTCAGAACCATCGTACACTATCTTTGTCAGGACTATACCAATTTTGGTCACAATTTGAACACACTATACCAACTATGTCGATTGTCATTACAATTGAAACAGACTATACCCACTATATCGAATGCCGTCATAATTGAAACAGACTATACCAACTATATCGAATTCCATCACAATTGGAACACACTATACCAACATAGACTCCATTGTTTGTTATCATGAGCGATCGGGACCTAATCAATCCCTTAAAGGGGTTTAGGTAGATCCGAGCACCATCAAAATGCCTTAAGGGGAAACTGGCATGGAAAACACTGAACAATTACAAACTGGCCAACCAAGGGGCCTCCCCGCCCGGACCTTATGTAACTCGACCATATTACAGTTACTCTACCCGCGGTCATGATAACAATGTCATAGCTAACACCATACGAATATCACACAACCTAGCCAACCTTGCTAACGACTAACGACACGATAATTAGATCACTTTACTCACGGTTTACAGACACCACTGGACTGTGGTACAAACAATATTCCAATAACCATTATTTTCAGCACACATTCAGATCTCACATCGAATGACACATCACAAACACACTGGACTGTACGTCCACCAGAATCACACCAATTCTCAGACACACAAAGTTATCAACACGGCTGCAAATCTACCAAGAGCTCGCCCTCTACTGAGCGATGCTATTTATGCGAGTGAACTACCCGGTCCCACTCCCGGTAGTAGGGCCTCCTGTCAAACGTTACCGCGTCAACTTCACACCGGTCGACTATATCGATTCTACCCTCAACTATTTGAGAACGTTAAAATAACTATCAATCGATGTTTACAATCGATTTAAACGATCAATCTGGCTTCAATCTCCGACACGGCCATCCTGCGCTGACACACGTCCTCGTGTGTTGGATTCGAAGCTAATTAAAAGCAACACTTAATACCGCTCGGCTATTCCTGACCAAAACGTTACTAGATCGAAAAATGTTTAATCCCTGCCAGACAAATGTTACAGTAAAAGCGATCACGTACCATTATAGTCACAATAACCGTGACATCACTAGTCATAAACAATAAACAATTTCAAAGTCAAACATGAGGTATCTTATTCGCGGTCTACGGCTATCACATAGCCACACCCAATGTCAATCTCTCTTGGACTCAACAAGTAAATTCCAGGACTGCATGGTCTCTCCAAGACCCAAATACAACATAACCTTAGCCAGAGCAAGGAGCCCGCTGCGCATGCACGGACTACTCAAAGTGGACTAGTACCACTCAAAGCAGACACCGATTTCTACGCACTACGGCTCATCCAAGCCTCCGCTTCGGTCAACTACACCACAGTAAAATCGAACTCAGAACCTCACTTCCAGTTTTACAATATCTCTAATTTCGTTCATCGAAATTCAATGGTACTTAACCCTTCGACAACTTCTACTAACGGTAAAACACGAATCTTTAAAAGATCACTTTTTACGCTCCGTACTATGCGTATCCACATCTAAAACTTAGCTTTTTTTTATGAAGAAATAATAAGTAACAACGATGCTTTTTATTTTAAGAAAAACCGATTTTAAATGTATCTGTACCTGAGAAAAAACTTTATTTCATATCCGTCAGTTAAATCAGTTATCGAACAAAAAAAAACTTGATAATAGAAATATCAGATTTAAATGGCTTTAATAAAGGGTAATAATATTGCAAAGGCTCCCAAGACATGTGACGTCCATCCCGTCACAAAACATGTGTGTAACCTCTATCCGGATACCACATCAACTCAACAAGCAACCTCCATCAAGTCGCTAAACTCTGTAACCTCTATCCGGTCACAACAACACAAGCCTCCATCCAGCTTGTTAGAACCTAGCAACCTATCAGAAGTTAACCATCTCAGCCGCGTAAGTGCTACTCCTCGCAAAGAGTATACTGCGCATAAAAAGCAGTCAACGTGCACACCTTACATGCTCCGGAACCTCTGATGCGGTTACTAGACCTGAATGCCTAGTGGCGTGCCTTTAATCCGTTGAAAGCACCATTCGGTCAAATATGAATTCAAACCGAAATCCTAATCTGGAACCAAAAAACAAACATGTTCTGTTAACAAATCAAACTCATCGCTTCCATCCAGCGGATTAACTATAAACATCGCCTTCATGCAGCGGATAACCTTAAATCATCGCCTCCATCCGGCGGATAAATTATTAACATCGCCTCCATCCGGCGGATAACTTAAAATCATCGCCTCCATCCGGCGGATAAACTATAATCATCGCCTCCATCCGGCGGATAAACTATAATCATCGCCTCCATCCGGCGGATAAACTATAGTCATCGCCTCCACCCGGCGGATAAACTGTAAATTTCGCCTCCATCCAGCGGATAAACTATAATCATCGCCTCCATCCGGCGGATAAACTATAATCATCGCCTCCATCCGGCTGATAAACTGTAATCAGGAAAACAGAACTTCTGTTACAAAAGTTTTTGAAATAAGTACCTATTTAAAACAACAAAAATAAAAACATTACTCGATTAACCGATTATCATCATTATCAACGTCAGGTAAACACACTGCCGAAGTCAGATAACCTTCGTCAAAAAGTTCGTCATGAGCGTACTAGTAGCTACAGGTAGGTAGGTTCATTCAACGCTTTTAATGTACAAAGAATCTAAATATTTTTTTTAAAGATTTGAAATGGCTCTTTGCTTACATCGGGTTCAATTTTAACTGATTTCGTACCGCATTATTTTGCTGGATTTTTGTACTACATTATTCTTGCAAACAACTAAACAAACTAATTTTCACAATTAAATCGAAAGAAGTGGGTACTTTGCGCCAAAATCACGTTTCCGAACCACGTAGCAAAACGAACAATAAATCACAAAACTTTAATCACGCACGGTCTAATAGGTTACACTGCTAAAAATTTCAACCGATAATCTCCGAAAATTAAGCCAAAATACAATCGCAAAGACCTATTGTTGCAACGGGCTATCTTCCGCAAATGTCAAACTAGGCGCGCATTATTTGGCGTACAACATCATGACTACGTTAACGATAACGATTGGTACACAAACACAACAACACTTGACGCACTCACATCTTATTAAAATGAAACAGAAATACTACCGCACCTAGTTTAAATCGGCGTGTACATTACCCCAGAATACCGTTAAGAAAGAACACTGA
The DNA here is from genome assembly GCA_948473455.1 of Teleiodes luculella. Classification (NCBI taxonomy): domain Eukaryota; kingdom Metazoa; phylum Arthropoda; class Insecta; order Lepidoptera; family Gelechiidae; genus Teleiodes; species Teleiodes luculella. The sequence goes on from OX419605.1 coordinate 10,790,520, forward strand.
TTGATTCTGATTCTAACTACCACGAGAAAAACCGATTTTACTTCACTCGTTTTACAATCAGAAAAATCTCAATCCATCCGATCAATCACTTCGAATATTTGACATTCAAAAATCTTGACAATATCGACAATTCGGACACAGCAAAATATTTTTTTTCTACTCACACTAGAAACGTTCAAAACGATCGAATGAAAAATAAACTTGTAAGAAATGGAATTTAAAATTTAAATTAAATCACCATTAATCGTCAAATTCCCAACTAGTACTTAGACGTACAAAGACGCACGAAAATTGAAATCCAGAAGAAGAAGATCACAAATTACACATTAAATTCAAACAACATGGCCTATAGTATCTCACGAAATTTTGTAAACTAATTAAAATCTCTCAGTCGTGAAACTATTCTCATCCTCCGATTGCAAATCTAATCAATTGGGAAATTAACGACTTGCATTTGTGTTCTGCACACTTTCTTCCTACCAACGAAATCAAGAAAAGAAACGTTCTACAAACTGCCGAACATTAACCCTGTAGGCTACAGATCCTTTATCCCAACTTCTGATGTCGCAGAGGGCACAAAAACGAACGATAGTAGGTGGTCAGAGCGAATAAATAAAGGAAACCCGCAAAGGGCTACACGAGGAAGTACGCTAAGCGTGGGCGTATGCTACAATAACTTTTCAGAACCATCGTACACTATCTTTGTCAGGACTATACCAATTTTGGTCACAATTTGAACACACTATACCAACTATGTCGATTGTCATTACAATTGAAACAGACTATACCCACTATATCGAATGCCGTCATAATTGAAACAGACTATACCAACTATATCGAATTCCATCACAATTGGAACACACTATACCAACATAGACTCCATTGTTTGTTATCATGAGCGATCGGGACCTAATCAATCCCTTAAAGGGGTTTAGGTAGATCCGAGCACCATCAAAATGCCTTAAGGGGAAACTGGCATGGAAAACACTGAACAATTACAAACTGGCCAACCAAGGGGCCTCCCCGCCCGGACCTTATGTAACTCGACCATATTACAGTTACTCTACCCGCGGTCATGATAACAATGTCATAGCTAACACCATACGAATATCACACAACCTAGCCAACCTTGCTAACGACTAACGACACGATAATTAGATCACTTTACTCACGGTTTACAGACACCACTGGACTGTGGTACAAACAATATTCCAATAACCATTATTTTCAGCACACATTCAGATCTCACATCGAATGACACATCACAAACACACTGGACTGTACGTCCACCAGAATCACACCAATTCTCAGACACACAAAGTTATCAACACGGCTGCAAATCTACCAAGAGCTCGCCCTCTACTGAGCGATGCTATTTATGCGAGTGAACTACCCGGTCCCACTCCCGGTAGTAGGGCCTCCTGTCAAACGTTACCGCGTCAACTTCACACCGGTCGACTATATCGATTCTACCCTCAACTATTTGAGAACGTTAAAATAACTATCAATCGATGTTTACAATCGATTTAAACGATCAATCTGGCTTCAATCTCCGACATATCTTTATCCGTATATTAAGAACGTCGCCGGGGGCATGAAATTCTGATATCCAAAAATAATAGGCCTGCCTTCAGGCAATTTAACTAAGCAATAAAACTTTAGCTTTTCAACGAATATACTGCCTACGTTCTCATAAGGTGAAAAGTCGACATCTTTCAATAGGGAAAATTGTAATAAAAACCTAATATAAGTTTAGAAGCGTACTTATAACGAAAATTTCAATTACTTACAATTTAATTTGAAATGCTTGCTTGCTTATCGTGTTGTGTTTTGAGGTTAACCAACTAACCCACGTCAAGTTTTTACCGTCCGGAATCGTTTCCACCCCGAGCGAGCCGTACGGTGCCTTCCGAAGCACGCAAACTTTTCTTTTCGAACAATCAAATGATTCTCCTTTTTAGGGTGACGGCTGAAAATCAGTGTTGCCCTTTCGGGTAAATTTCCACTGAGCCTGGGCCCATTGCATATTGCACACCACACACGGTTCGCTTATTTATCTTTATTGTTAAAATTATTATTATTATTCTATTCTATATGTTCGTGATAGTAACTCAGATTTGATACTGTATTACTTTTAAGCTTTGTTATATTTGTGGGCGTGCAATTATTATGCAATAAACTGTTATCTATCTATAATCAGCGAAGTTCTAATATTGAGGAAAGTAGCAAAAATTAATATAATGTTAGTTCGAGAAAATGCGCTACCAGGGGTTTAAACCCGGAACCTCCGTAATATCTATGAAGCGACATTTTTACCAGTCAACCACGTAGGCTGTTATTTTGCCATCATACAATATTTATTCCATAAAGTTATAAATGTAGTATGGCACAAAACAAGTTTGTTAAACAACGATGTTTTTGCCGTTAATAGTTATCCGGTTGTATTGCAACTGTTTTAAAGGGCATCGAATTTGTCGGCAAATATATTTGGTAAGTTTCTTTATAATTAGAAACGTGATGTAGTCGTTGGTGTAACGGATACCGCGTCTGTTTCTCGTCTGGGAGGCGCCAGTTTGAATCTAAATCAAATGAAACTAATTTAATAATTATAGGTCTTTTAAAGCACTTAATGACAGCAGAGATAAAAAGCTTCTTAATCCAAGGCTAGCTCTCTTTTCACACTAATGAATTAGTATAAACTCAATAATTTAAAGAGGCGATGCAATATCAGTTGTTCACATAACTGGCGGGATCGCGCAATGTGTGCGCTGCTGTGGAGAAGAACCAAAAGAAGACTGCTTGAAAATGTTAGCGATTCGTAGGCACCAAGAGAAATGGGTCGATTGGTGCAATGGCGAATGGTTGTCTTTTATTGAGAAGGTTGCTATTCAAATCTTAGTTATAAACACTTTAGGCTTTCACGGATGTTTCATATAATAGAATAGAATAGAATATACTTTATTGCACACCAGAATAAAACAGAATAGTAAAATTCACGAAAAAATAAAAGAAAGTGTACATGTAGGCGGCCTTATTGCTAAGTAGCAATTTCTTCCAGGCAACCTTTCATGTTTCAGTAAAGGGTAAAAATTATGTAAATTCAAGGACCGTGAAATCAATCAATCTGTTGTAGGTTAGCTCGCAGGACTATTCTGGAGATAATACAGGGAAATAATAAGATTAACATGCCTTCCGAAACACGAAGTCATTTCGCTTTTTGAACAACCGAGTGATTTCGCTCTCAAAGTATTATCTTATTTGTCATGATTTTGTGCTGTGGATACCCAGTTATTATTAAAGACAATTTATATGTTTTCTTCGTAGAATCGAAAATATTATATGGAAACAGTCGGCTCAATATCTCAAACAGGGCTTGTAAAGTCGGTCGTTGACCTTAGAGCGAGAAGTTACTTGCAAAAATCCGCACCAAGAGGCTCAAGTATAGGGTGGGCAGGGCATTAAACCAACCATGGACAGCTGTGGTCCTTGCTTATTGGTTTGACGTCAAAAAAATTTCATGGCAGATCTTACTTCGAAAAAAAAACAATAAAAGTTGAATAAAAGAGCGAAAACTGGCTTACAAAAGTAACCTTATATGGTCTTCAAATGATTCCAAGCTACTACTCAATACGAAATCACTTCAAAGACATTAAGATGATAAATAATTAAAAACAAATCAATTCCCGCTGACGTACAAAAATAATATTTCTCTTTCACTAAACTATCTACTATCTCATTTTGGCCCCCTATCCCCCCGGCTGCTGTTGTGTGTGTAGAAAAATTCGTATCCCCCCTCACCCCCCCTCACCCTACGTTCACGGTTCTAATTTTTGGGGAATTTGGGCCATATTCGTAAATATGAAATGGAAAAAATATTTAGCGCATAAATCGATTTTGGATTTTATTGCTAGGGCGGTAAGGTAAGAAGTCGTTCGCGGGGGAGTTGGAAAAAAAATTACTTCATATGTCGTCCTTAAGACGGAGCGTAGAGCTTCGTATGTGTGTTTCGAACATAAAAGTTACGGAGTCGGTGTTACACTGTTTAAATTTTGTTTATGGCGGAAGTGTAGGCCGTAATGTGACAATTTATTATTTGTTTCTGTCTAAACCACAAACACACAATACCGATTTTAAAGAATGTAAAATTAATAATTGATTTTATTATTTATTATTAATTTTCTTTATCTAACTCAGGATGAGTAAGCCATTTCACTTAATTATTCTGTTTCTCTTTTACGTTTCATGAATCTGATAATTTAATTACTAATCCAAATTAATTTAACCACAATTTTAACGGTCAAAAAAGCGAACTAAACTGATACTTAAGATTCAGCCAAACATTTTTAAAAATAACTGTTTATTTGGGGGGGGACATGTTAAGACAATTTGATTTATATTTTTTGTGTCGTACTATGAAGCTAGCTAGCTAACTGTAAATTAAAAAGTATTCTATATTTTTTTATGTAGGTTATTTATTTTTTTATTAAGAAACCAGCGTAAACCGTTGTACAAAAGTTGCAGGAGAATACGTCTTTATTGAATAATGACGGGACAAATAAAACGAAACGCTCACAAAATATGTTTATTTAGTGTTAAAATGTTTCTTTTTTCCTTCTTCTTTTTAACGCCCAAATATTGGACACATATACAGAAAAGCAGAACAAAACAGAAGAGTCAAAAGGCGGCCTCATTGCCAAGATCGCATTTTCTACCAGGCAACCTTTGGATATGGAAAAAGCGTAGGTAAAATTTCTGCGGGTTTTAAGATAGGAACATAAATTTTACTTACGTCTTCAGTATCTAAGATGTTGATAGGGAATATAAGGTACCACCATGCAAAATTTCATTTAAATCAATCCAGCAGTTTCGGAGATTAGCCTGTACAAAGAGACAGAAAACAAAAAAAAAATACCTGAAAAATCTATATAGAAGATTATTTTTTAAAACGGAAGTAGGAAATAAGGCTTCGTCTCCACAGCCTCCGCAATCCATCAACGCGCCATATATATAACTTTCGCTGTAGCTATGCGAACAAATATATTATATTTTCCTATATGTTGCTCCATCATTTATACTTTATTACTATATATCTGAACAACTATTTATATATGTCTGTTTGTCTCCGGTTCCCGTTGTGTGCGAATATTATATACATACATCCATACACATTACATTGTTGTATTATTATTAGGGAAGAACTCAATTAAAGATATTCCGTAGTACGGTTTCACTAAATTATTGTTGTTTTGTACGCGCTCAAATATCTTATAGGCTGAGCAGAACTTGCAACTATTGAAGTAACGTTGGGTAAATAACTCCTGTGGGATTACATGATATTTAAAGTGTACCTTTCTTTTTATTTCTAGTAGAAAACTACCAATACGGTAATTCTGAAAGTTTGTAAGTATACACTAAGACGACCAAATGTGGAATCTGTCCAATGTGTAATCTGTTCAATGTGGAACCTGTCAAATATGGAATCCGTCTACTGTGGAATCTGTCCAATGTGGAATATGTCCAATATAAAATCTGTCCAATGTGGAATCCGTCCAATGTGGAATCTGTATGATGTGGTATCTGTCCAATGTGGAATCTGTCCAATGTGAAATCTGTCATATATGGAATTAGTCCAATCACGAATCTGTTCAATGTGGAATCTGTCCAATCAGGAATCTGTCCAATGTGGAATCTGTCCAATCAGGAATTTGTCCAATATGGAATCTGAACAATGTATAATTTTTCCAATGTGTCAAAATCTGTCATCTGGAATCTGTCAAACATGGAATCTGTCCAATGTGGAATCTGTCCAATCAGGAATCTGTCCAATGTGGAATCTGTCAAATATGAAATCTGTCCAATGTGGAATCTGTCAAATATGGAATCTGTCCAATCAGTAATCTGTCCAATGTGGAATCTGTCCAATCAGGAATCTGTCCAATGTGGAATCTGTCCAATCAGGAATCTGTCCAATGTGGAATCTGTCCAATCAGTAAACTGTCCAATGTGGAATCTGTCAAACATGGAATCTGTCCAATGTGAAATCTGTCCAATGTGGAATCTGTCCAATCAGAAAACTGTCAAATGTGGAATCTGTCAAACATGGAATCTGTCCAATGTGAAATCTGTCCAATGTGGAATCTGTCCCAATCGAGAATCTGTCCAATGTGAAATCTGTCAAACATAAAATCTGTTCAATGTGAAATCTTTCCAATCAGGAATCTGTCCAATTTGAAATTCGCCAATGTGGAATCTGTCCAATGTGGAATCTGCCCAATCAAGAATTTGTCCAATGTTGAATCTGTCCAATCAGGAATCTGTCCAATGTGGAATCTGCCCAATCAGGAATCTGTCCATGTGGAATCAGTCCAATGTGGAATCAGCCCAATCAGGAATCTGTCCAATGTGGAATCTGCCCAATCAGGAATCTGTCCAATCAGGAATCTGTCCAATGTGGAATCTGCGCAATCAGGAATCTGTCTAATGTGGAATCTGCCCAATCAGGAATCTGTCCAATGTGGAATCTGCCCAATCAGGAGTCTGCCCAATCAGGAATCTGTCCAATCAGGAATAAATCCAATCAGGAATCTGCCCAATGTGGAATCTGCCCAATCTGGAATCTGCCCATTCAGGAATCTGTCCAATGCGGAATCTGCCCAATCAGGAATCTGTCCAATCAGGAATCTGTCAAATGTGGAATCTGTCCAATCAGGAATCTGTCCAATGTGAAATCTGCCCAATCAGGAATCTGTCCAATGTGGAATCTGCCCAATCAGGAATCTGCCCAATCAGGAATCTGTCCAATCAGGAATCTGTCCAATGTGGAATCTGCCCAATCAGGAATCTGTCCAATGTGGAATCTGCCCAATCAGGAATCTGTCCAATGTGGAATCTGTCCAATGTGGAATCTGCCCAATCAGGAATCTGTCCATTCAGGAATCTGTCCAATCAGGAATCTGCCCAATGTGGAATCTGCCCAATCAGGAATCTGTCCATTCAGGAATCTCCCCAATGTGGAATCTGCCCAATCAGGAACTTGTCCAATGTGAAATCTGCCCAATCAGGAATCTGTCCAATGTGGAATTTGCCCAATCAGGAATCTGCCCAATCAGAAATCTGTCCAATTAGGAATCTGTCCAATCAGGAATCTGTCCAATGTGAAATCTGCCCAATCAGGAATCTGTCCAATGTGGAATCTGCCCAATCAGAAATCTTTCCAATGTGGAATCCGTCCAATGTGGAATCTGCCCAATCAGGAATCTGTCCAATCAGGAATCTGTCCAATCAGGAATCTGCCCAATCAGGAATCTGTCCAAAGTGGAATCTGCCCAATCAGGAATCTGTCCATTCAGGAATCTGTCCAATCAGGAATCTGCCCAATGTGGAATCTGCCCAATCAGGAACTTGTTCAATGTGGAATCTGCCCAATCAGGAATCTGTCCAATGTGGAATCTGCCCAATCAGGAATCTGTCCAATCAGGAATGTGTCCAATCAGGAATCTGTCCAATGTGGAATCCGTCCAATGTGGAATCTGCCCAATCTGGAATCTGTCCAATGTGGAATCTGCCCAATCAGGAATCTGTCCAATGTGGAATCTGTCCAATGTGGAATCTTCCCAATCAGGAATCTGCCCAATCAGGAATCTGCCCAATCAGGAATCTGTCCAAACAGGAATCTGTCCAATCAGGAATCTGTCCAATGTGGAATCTGTCCAATGTGAAATCTGTCCAAGCAGGAATCTGTCCAATGTGGAATCTGCCCAATCAGGAATCTGTCCAATGTGGAATCTGCCCAATCAGGAACCTGCCCAATCAGGTATCTGTCCAATCTGTCCAGGACAGGTATGTACGTCGCTTCGTTCGAGTGCACTCGAGCGCACTCTGGCGCGCGCTCTAACCGTTCCGTGGCTTGGTGAAATAATTTTACCCTGACAGCTGTCAGAGCGTAGTTTCACCCGTTCTGTGGCTCAGGGGCGCGTTCAGTGGCTTCGTACGAGTGCACTCGAGCGCGCTCTGGTGCGCGCTCAACCGTTCCGTGGCTCGGTGAAATATTACCCTGACAGCTGTCAGAGCGTAGTTTCACCCGTTCCGTGGCTCAGAGCGAAACAACCAAACAACCGTCTAATGAGATGGTTAATTTTTACTCTGACAGCTATTTGACGTTTAAAGCTTGCAATTTATGTCAAAGTCAAAAGACTCAAAAAGCCCGCCATTTTGTTTCGTAGTTACTTTATAATAATTTTATTAAATTTGTATATCACAGGCGTCTAATACGTCTGTAATGTATATGAAAGTGGAAAAAAATTGAGACAGGAGAAGAATTTTCTCTCGTTAAATATTTGAGGTTATAAAAACAACTCGATCGTTCAGTGGCTCGGTTGCAACTCAAACGGGTTAAAATTTAACCGAACAACTACGCTCGAAGCCACTGAACGCACTCCAGAGCGAAACAACCAAACAACCGTCTAATGAGATGGTTAATTTTTACGGTTACGTATTAAAAAATCAAAACTTCATCGAGCAAATTTCAAAATAACAACGAACAAATGAACAAATTTTAAAATATCAATGATCATTTGACCAAAAGTTCAACTGACCAAAGTCTGGAATATCAACGTTTAAATTATCTATGACACTATAGGCCAAATTGTCCAAATGTTAAAAGGATTTTTGGTTCATTTATTAATTATTAGGGATGCATCCGATACCGATATCGATACCGATATATCGGCGATACTTCGGGTTTGCCGATATATCGGTATCGGCGACATTTTTATGGCAGATTCAACGATACTTTCGTCGTTCGTTTTCTGGCGCCATGACGTCTTATACCCAAACTTGAAAAAAATGGCGCAGAAGTAGTTTAGTTTCCAAATGAGTTCTGTCGCATCGAGAGACTATTTTTCACCGCAGGTCTTATTCAAACAGACTTGCGAAATCGCCTTTGCCCGCAGAACTTTAGAATACTTTGTTTTTTAAATAAAAATCTTATAAATGTTAATTTTGATTACTAAAACTATTAATTAATTTATGTTTCATTTATTCTACCTTCCTTTTTTAATTCAATAAGCGTATCGGTATCGGTATCAGTATCGCCGATATTTTTATAAGAGTATCGGTATCGGTATCGTATCGGCAAAAAGGCGTATCGAGGCATCCCTATTAATTATCAAGCCAAACCAAAATTGCCTTAGGTATTACATATGTTACAGGCCAAATCAAATTTTGGGCCAAACTAGTTTTGCCTAGGCTAAACTAGGTTTAGGTAAGGTTAGGTTTGTTTAGGTTAATGTGTAACCTAACACGAAGGGTATGGCGAGCGATCTGGGCTCGCTACGCTCGCCCACATCGCTTCTGCCATACCCTTCGAACCTATACTATCCGAAGTAGGGGTGCCCTAAACTCCCGTGCTCGCTTCGCTCGCACCCGCCTGGTGAACTAATTTAGCCTAAGCTTAGTTAGTACTATTATTTTCTTCTGTGCCTAGGCCCTAATATGTAAACGTTTATAATTGCAAACTAACTAATTTATTAGACTGTGGAAGGAACAAAACACTGAAGAATATCATTCGCGATACTAAAACTAGGAATGATTTGGCACTTTAAATTTTGATCTAGCAACTTTTGGTCAGTCGTCCATTTGATGACACATACATTTGGATTATAAAATTTTGCTAAATAAAACATTTGGTCATTTAAAATTTGTTATTTCATTTGTTGTTCTTTTAAAATTTGCTCGATCAAGTTTTGATTTTCTAATATGCAACCATTTTTACTCTGACAGCTATTTGACGTTTAAAGCTTGCAATTTATGTCAAAATCTAAAGACTCGAAAAGCCCGCCATTTCGTTTCGTAGTTACTTTATAATAATTTTGTTAAATTTGTATATCACAGACGTCTAATACGTCTGTAATGTATATAAAAGTGGAAAAAAATTTAGACAGGAGAAGAATTTTCTCTCGTTAAATATTTGAGGTTATAAAAACAACTCGATCGTTCAGTGGCTCGGTTGCAACTCAAACGGGTTAAAATTTAACCAAACAACTACGCTCGAAGCGACGGAACGTAACTCTGTACATGAATTTCTTTAGTGCCTCGTCATCACAACGCGAACGTTCAATCTTAAACAAACCGATATTCTTAAAGATATCGATACAAAACACTTTAAGGAACAATATTTTATCTTTTTAGAATTAGACTTTACAATAGGCTATTTGACTGGTTTTTAAAATATATTTTTTATTATTCAGTAGAGTTTGTGGATCCCAGTAATATATAGTTGTATTTTTTAATTCTGGTACATATTTCCTGAAAAATATCAAAATAAAAATTCAATATTTAAGTAGCGCGCCAAAACGCTACTTTGACAATATGGCGTCGCAATGGCATCGGTGACGTCACTAGCCAGTACTACTACTACAAGTTGCTTAAGTAGAAAACGATGTTTACTGGCTAGTGACATATGTCCTATACTATACCCGACCAAACAGGAGCGTTTTGAGTCACGTGACAAACGCCAAAAAAAATACATTTTTATTTACGGATTTTTACATAAATTAATTATTATTTTCAACTTCCCATAGTAAATATCCATTTTTAAACTTACATTACATACTGATTACAGTAATTAACACTTTATTTTTCGCATTGTCAAATAGCCTATTATCCTGCCTCACTAGGCCAAGCTTTGCCCAAACCTAGTTTACTGATCTAGATCCACTATAAGTTGGTACAGTCAAGTGCAAGGTAAGGGCGGCGCACAGGCGCCCCGCAATTCTCTCCCTTATTCAACGGACATAAGAACGGGCAAAGTCGAAAATGTTCGGCTTAGCGTGCTACCACTACCAGTTTAGTTAGAGACAAGAATAATAATTTTCTTTTCTGTTTTCTTTCTTGCAATAAATTTATCATATCACAAAACACAGCGTATACTATTATTTATATGTAATACGATAATATTACTAACTGTTAGTGATTTAATTACAGGTTTAAAAACAAAAATTTAATTCCTACCATAACGTCATCTTACGAGTCATGATAGAAATCATACAGCGCCATCTTGTATTATGTTGTAATATTAATTTACTTTGCCATCTAGCGAGTTTTATTAAAAGTAGTAAATATCTCTTGAATAGCGAGGGGCGCACAAGTGGCCTAATTTTGCAATATACGGCTCTTTTTACCATAATAGTTCAATTCTGTACTAATAGATGGCGTTGAAAACAAAGACCGTCGTCATCATCATGATCATCTCAGCCGAAAGACATCGACTGCTGGACAAAGGCCTCCCCCAAGGATCTCCACAATGACGGGTCCTGCACTGCCCGCATCCAGCGGCTTCCCGCGACCCTCAGAAGATCGTCGGTCCACCTCGTGGACTGCCTACACTACGTCTTCCGGCGCGCGGCGGCCATTCAAGAAACTTTCTACCCCAACGAACGGCCGTCAGTTCTACGCACAATGTGCCCAGCCCATTGCCACTTAAGTGTAGTGATTCTTCGGACTATGTCGGTGACTTTGGTTCACCTGCGGATCTCATCATTCCTGATTCGATCACGCAAGGAAACTCCAAGTATAGCCATCTCCTTCGCTCTTTGGGTGACTTTGAGCCTTCTTATGAAAGCGACCACGTCTCAGATCCGTAAGTCACTAGCAACACATATTGATTATAGACTAGATTTAAGACACTGCGGTATATAAAACTCCCTTGTCTATTGATTTTTTTTGAACGTCCTAATTCAAATTATGTAAAAAGGTGGCTTTTTATTAATTTTATGATATACAGCTATTAGTACTAGGGTTAATCCCAGTTAAACTGTTAAACATACCAATAAAGTGTATTAGGGTTATGAGTTGGTTATGTTATGGGTGGTGGACGGTGGTGGGTTATTTACAAAGGTTAATGAAATAAAACAGTTATTAATTTTAAACCAACTTTATTTTTAGCTAAAATATAATGATTCGTACATCAAAGAAGTACCTAAATATAGTACTGTAATACAGCAAATAATACAAAAAACGTAAAAGAATACTATTTGATTAATTAATAATAAGTAAATAATTATAGAGCTGTCTCATTGTGCGGATTAGCAGAAATATGTCAGATCTTAAAATTATTTTAAAAAATAATAAAAATAAAAATAGCCGACAGAGGGTGCATTGATCTACAAACTAAAATATTGTTCTTAACTTTACCACCGAGGGGCTAGAGCCTACACTTATCCAAAATCAATCAAATCACTAAAAGTGCGTTTTGAGAAAATAACATATCTCTAATCGTACTTTTCGCGAAGACCTATTTTATTAATTTTCTGACAGTGTGTAGTATTTATTTATTGCCAAGATTTTATAATCCTTAGTAGGGAGATAGCCGAAACCAGCGGCCTGTAAGTAGATGTAGCAAACGTTAGAGAAGATTTACTGAAAATTATTATATATTGAGTTTATCTATTTTATTACGTTTGATCCAGCTCGTTTATAGGATAATAGCGCCCCCTGTCGGCAGATTAGGGAAATGGACATTGGACGGTTGTCAAGTGCAAACATTAACACAAGTTTTCTGTGTAAAAAGAATAGAAAAAGCAATTCGAATATATTTTTTGTGAGAAGACAAGACCATGTCTATCTGTTATTTAGACTTTTTGCCAACTTTTTGATGGTTAAGAACTGTTTTTGTTCGAATAGCTTTTTTTATTCTTCCTCAACAGATTTAACAAGACTTCACTAATTAATTAGAAAACTTTAAAGCAAGCCGTTTATTTTGAAAATGAATTCGTTGTACGAAAATAAATGTTTAATTAAATAATGGCACTAAATTGTCACTGACATAGTAAATAACAAATTACTAGTTTATTAACAAATAATTTTGATTTTCCAAAACTCACGACTTGCTTGGATTCGTTCTGAAATCGGTAATTTTTATGACAACGTCAAGTTTACATAAATATGGTACTTACAGCAAAAAAGTGAAAAAGACGTTGAGGGCGTGTCTAAAAAAATGATCATTTTCGTACAAATATTTTAGACAAGCTATTAACGCGTTTTATAAGTACTTTTTTGTGGTAAAAGGGTAAATTATACCATCGTTGACACAGACCTAACACCAAATAGTCGTGTAATAATCTGCCTACGATTTTATATTCATAAAACCGTACGCGATTGCACATCAGCTGCTTTAAACATGTCATCTCATTCATTTTAGGGTTTCTAAATAACTCTCTCAAACATAAACTAGGTACAATATATAGCTGCCTACAATTCACAACTCTTCAGACACAAATGTAACCGGTGGAAAAGATTGGAGACAACTTTTACTGGCCATATCCAATAAAAGTACCTATTCTAAGTACACTTACTTAAATATACGAAGATTTATTTTCTAAGTAGTATAAAACGCAGATTTGACCAATAAAAATTGACGTTTGTGTTCGCTGTCACAAAAATTACACAAATTTAACCGAATCGAGGAAACGAGACGAAAATATAATGAAACATTTTCAACTAACAGTGTAAATACGAAACATCACGTGACGTCAACTAGTTAAAACATCAATGATTATGTCCACAACGATTGCTTAGTAATCGCACAGTCGGGTATATCCTAGAATCATATTGATCGCATATTTTTTAGTCAATTGATTAAAAGAAAGATTTTTTTTTATAATTCATGACAACCCTACATCACAGTTTCAGTGAAAATTTTAAAATTATGATTCATTTTTATATTTAGAATCCCACTTCTGATATTGATATCAGAAGTGGGATTAACTGTGTGGAATTGGGAACAAATTTGAACTTGTTCTTAGATATACAGACATCTGTTACTGAATGTATTACCACAGTTATCATTATAACAATCCTTTATGTTCGATGTATCAAATTAATAAAAAAATCACGATCAATATAATATCAAGGATTTAGAATTATGTCCAACTTACACAGTAACTCTATACTAATATGGCAAACTATACCGTGATATGATCTTAACAAGAAGTGACGACATACAAGGCGTTGCGTATACTTTAACTCAAACTCAGCTTTTGTAGATTATTCAATGGCTTTAAAGTGATAATTATTTTAATACAATTATAAGGCAAATTAATTTTCGCAAGTTGATTACGAGTAGTATTTTTGTATGATTAAGAAGTGGTTTCCTTAATTTTCAAACACGTAACGCCAACAGCTTTGTCACTTTAGCGTATTTCTGTGTCACCCACAGAGTAGCTGATAGAACAGATAAATCAAACCTATCTATGCTTATTACAGACCTGAAGTAAAACGTCCGATTCGCATTATGTCCCATTGGAAAAATTTCATTGTAAATAATATAATAAGTACACGAATCCCATGTGATAAAAGTTCAAGGTGCAAATAATATATTACGCATGTTTTCATTTCGAGAACTGGATGTTGTACCATGGTGACATTTTGCAAATCGGTCATTCTGTATCCGATCTCTTATTATATTATATTACTAAACGGTTGACGCGTCTCTTAGTTGCCATTTCCCGCCGTGTTTCGCATATAACTAACACATAGCTTAGCCTAATTGTTAGTAAAAATCCTTAACGCATTCAAAATATATATACTATTAATTATATAGTTTATAATAATAGCTGATCCTAAACCGATACCACCTTGTATATGTGTATAATATCGTACATCTATGTTTTTTAATTTTATTTTTCAAATAACTCTGTGCCTAATATACATTTAAGCCGACTTTACGAAAAGCTCGAAGGGTAATAGTGTCAGGACATTTTAAACCTTAACAATTTGATGTTAAGAAGTATTTTGTACTTCCAAACCTAAAAATAAATGCCTTATTGAAGCGCGATGTATCGCTTTAAAATTAAATGCGGGGTTTGAACATTAAATTCAAAATGGCGATTGAAATTTTTAAAATGAACGTTGGAGGAACGCCACATTGGACTTCTTAAAGTATAATACCAAAATATAAGAAATTCATCGTTTAACACATGAAGCATAATATACGATTCTTAAATATTATTAATCAGTAATATACATAGTATCTGATCTTATAATTATTTATCTTCTTATGACCGATTTCATTTGAAATACAACGTCTACAATTAATACATACAGTTAGTCACTTAGAAAGTAATAGAAAAAGATTTTAGAGCGCTTTCTAGACTTTTTAGACCATGTTTTTCGTTCTACGAAAGCAAGCAAAGAGAAATTATTACGTATAAATTTTGATATGATCAATTTTGAGACCTTATAATAGACTACGTAACTACAACTCAATATAGTTCCAAAGTTTGTGCCTCGCGTGTGTTTTTGTGCAAAAAGCATTTTTATAATACATACAAACTATATCGATCGATGCAGATATAAAATCAATTCCATTACCGAATTATTTTGATCTATATTTTGTTCTGCGACGCTTCAGTACATTAATAATGTCGATATATATTTAACTACGCACACAATGAACCATTTTTGTTCAGAATAGTTTTAAAACGTACCACAAGTTTTGCTTTTACAATAATCTCAATAGATGGCGCTATTTAAGATCTAAAATCAGGGCTGTCAACCATAAGTTTTACATAGAATTTTGTTCACAGTCTAAAACTTTTAAAAGTCAGCGCTGTTTTCTCATTTCCAGATTACCTAAGTATAATTATTTTAAAGCCAATACATACTGAAACGTCACACAAGACAGACCGCCGAAGGATAAGGGCGAAAGAGACAGTGCGTTAAGTACTTGGTGGCGCGTGACGGTGACAGACAATCGTTCACCACCAGCGCGGGATCATCGCCACATTACATAGTGCTGTTGTCCCACTCCAACTGGCTGATGTTTTTGTATTTGTGTTGTTTGCCTGGCAACACTGGAAACAAATACATATTTTAGACCCGATTTTTCAAGCTTTCATGGACGGCCCCGTAGCCTAGTTGGTAGTATGCCTGCCTACTAAGCACAGGGTCTTGGTTCGAATCCCGCCCAGGGCAAACATTCGTGTGATGAGCACGTGTGTTTGCCTTGTGTCTGGATGTTGTATACTTAAATATGTATGTATATCAGCTGTCTGACACCCATTGTTCAGGCTCTGCCTGGGCAGGGATCAGATGGCCGTGTGTGAGGTGTCCCCACATATTACGTGTTGTGCCTAAGGCGGTTTTATAATTACGACACCAGGGTTTGTGAGGTAGGTTAACCTCGATAACATCATCATCTCAGCCTGTAGACGTCCACTGCTGGATCGCTGCCTCCCCCTGTGATCTCCACAACGATCGGTCCTGCTTGGCATCCAGCGGCAAACCGCGACCCTCACCAGATCGTCGGTCCACACTACGCCTTCCGGCGCGCGGCCGCCTTTCAAGAACTTTTCTGCCCCAACGCACAAATTACGTATAGCGGCGGCGCCTAGATAGATGGCCCACTCGGAACTAAGCGCCATATTCTTACGCACACATTGATCATTGCGTTTACAGGCCGCTCGGACCACGCTCTATACAAGCTCGGACCACGTGCAGTCGTCGCTCTCGCGATTATTAACAAAGTATTGATGTTGGATGTGCTAAAAAAATGGATAAGTGTTCTTATTACTGTTGTAGTGTATTTGGCTGTAAACACCACACAAAAATGACGATGGTACACGTTTTTCAAGGAGTCAACCAAGTTTAGGTAGTTAATTTCAAGGACGGCGGGAGTGGACTTTCTGGAAACTTTTTATTTTGTGCCCAACGGCCGTCGGCTCAGTAAGCAAGCCAGCATTACCTTCATCGTCATCGTCCTCGGAGTCGTGGTGGTCGGAGTCACTCTCGGAGCTGGAGTCCTCGTCCGAGCTGGCCGCGACCGCGCGCCCGCACTCCGGCGCAGCCTACAAACACTCATATTTACACACGCATAAGGTCCAATTGTTAACCCTTAATGAGGCACGGCATTTAAAAAAATAATTGTTTTTCAACTTTATTTTTGAGGGTACGAAGTTCAAATTAATGTGGTCAACATCAAGTTACTTTTGCCTTATAGAGAGAGTCGAAAATGTAACTTCGACAAACGGTTTTCCGACAAGACATAACTTTGACACTATAAACTTCCGACATGCCTTTATTTCGACAGCACTCAAGTCCGAAATAACTTAAATTCGATGATACTGAACTCCGACAAATCTCTTCTACGGCATGAATTTACTAGGAAACTATGCAAGTACGACTTCATTTTTCTACGGCAACAATGCTAGTCC